>ML826975.1:62517-76832 GCA_009831015.1 Picea engelmannii
TTTTTGAGAATATGGGTTAGGCAGTTTCGTTGTGGTTGTCTTCATTGGATGTTACATGTGTTTTATGATTGTATTTCATTTAGGATTTATTTGTATTGGACTGATAATTTCATATTAAAACTTGCTAACAATTTTCTTACCTTACAAATATAGATAGCTGGAAAAGTTGTTGGGTGCAATCTGATTGGAAAAAGGATGAAAGCTTGGCTGGAGATTGGGTGCACACGGCAGGGAAATGGAATGGGGATCCAAATAAAAAAAAATAAGTATAAACAAAATAAAAAAACGTGAAAATACACACCCTTGTGACAAAACGGATTTGGTTCCAAGTCTGTAGTTTTTGTTATACAATTTAAATAAATATCTTTAAGGAATTTAAAGATGAAGGACCAGGTAACTAGTAAATACCTATCAAGACATTTGCAAAGTTGAAACCCTGGTAATTATTCACCGCTAAAGCTTTGCGTGGCACCTTCCGAGTTTCTTCTGCTCTGAACAGGCGGCTCCACAGACCACCAGGATAATAACTGTAACAAATTCTGCTCTGAACAGGCGGCTCCACCACTAGCATCTCTTGCCCTCTTTCCATTCCGTCGAGGGGAAATAAACACGAAAATTCAATATATGTAAACCGGGCCTTGGCGATTTAGAGATTTTTTGGATGGTCACTAGATAGTAGACTCTATAGTTCTCACGAACGAACCAGACAGGCAACAAAGCCATGATTTTAACCCTGGGAAGATGCCATACAATTTATACCAGGTGGGAGGGCCAAAATGTAGCTACCCAGTGCCCATACCACAAAATCTGGGTGAATTAAACCATAAACCCCGATTTTACCAAATGGCAGGGCGAAGAAGCTATAAAAAGTTCCCATACTTCTAGAAATTTGGCTAATGGAAGCTTGTCCCTCCAAATTTAAGGGGCGAAATATATATTTTTTTCCTCTATCTCTCCTAAAAACAAGGGCTAACCCTATACACGATTTTCCCCCTAAAATAAATTATGGGCTAATGATATAAGTTTTAAAAAATCACTTTAATACAAAAAATTCACCCAATAAAAAATTGGAAACCCCTAAATTTCGCCCATGAGCGAAATTTCACCCCTAAAATAATCTATGTTGGTGGAAAAGATTACAAAAGCTACCCAATTTATTCTACTGAAAACTACTCACAAGGCAGCATATGTTGCTGATATTTTCATAAGGGAAGTGGCATGATTACACGAAATTCCTAAAATGATTGTGTCCGACAGAGTCCTGAAATTCACCTCGAATTTCTAGAAAGGATTGTTCAATGGATTCAGAACGAATCTGAACTTTAGTACATCTTATCATCCTGAGTCTGATGGACAGACAGAGAGGGTGAACAGGGTAATAGAAGACATACTTAGAATGTATGTGATGGACAAACCATCAATATGGGAAGACTACCTGCACTTGGTAGAATTTGCCTACAACAATGGTTATCATGCATCATTGAATATGAGCCCATTCAAATCACTTTATGGAAGAAAGTGCAATACTCTAGTGAGCTAGGATAATCCAGCTGATAGAACAGTAGTTGGGCCAGA
This sequence comes from Picea engelmannii, assembly GCA_009831015.1. NCBI lineage: Eukaryota > Viridiplantae > Streptophyta > Pinopsida > Pinales > Pinaceae > Picea > Picea engelmannii. Next base: position 64,093 of record ML826975.1, read on the forward strand.
GTTGCTTAAGGAGATGGAGGACCAAATGATAAAAATTAAGCAGAATTTGAAAGCTGCCCAGGACAGGTAGAAAAGTTATGCTAAGAAGAACATAACCCACAGAGAGTTCAAAGTGGGTAATCATGTTTTCCTAAAATTAAAAGCTAACAGGAGTTCCCTGAAGCTAGGAAGCTGAGCCAAGTTGGCAGCCAGATTTTGTGGGCCATTTGAAATCCTGGAAAGGATTGGGCTAGTTGCATATATGCTTGCATTACCTACATCCATGATTGTACATAATGTGTTTCATGTTTCATTCCTTAAGAAATATATACCAGATGCTAAGCATGTTATCGATTGGAATGTGATTCAGGTTGAACAATAAGGTGTGCTGCAAGTGCATCATGTGCACATATTGGACAGGAAAAAAAAATAGCTCTAGAATCGAGATATAGGGATTGTAAAGGTCCAGTGGACCTGGTACAGTCCTGAGGACGCAACATGGGAGCATGAAGATGTTATGCGGGCAGAGTACCCACAACTTTTTGAAAATCTTGAAAATCTTTCAGATGCAGTGTAAGTTGCACTGAGGATAGTGAAAAAATAAGGGGAGGGGATTGTAATGTCCCCAAGGCTGAGCCCTGTTGTAAATCATGTCTATGAAGTATAAATCTTGCATTATGAATTGTAATTATGTTTTATAGGCTGGTGAGCCAAGTTTATATAAGATGGTGGGCTTATGTGTTATTAGACCAAGGAGCCTAAGTGTTGAAGGCCAGGAGCCTGATTTTTGTACATGTAATTATGCACAGTATTAATAGAAAACATCTTTGCATGTGGACTGACCACGATGAATGAGTGATGAGGGACTAAGAATCCACAAAGCCTAGGTAAGGGATAGAGGGTTGAGAGGTAGGAAGAGGGGATAAGATGAGGGGGCTTAAACCCTTGAGAATAATATTAAATTATTATTCCCAAATCCCAAATCCCTAGAAGGGGTAATGGGTGCCTAAACTCGCACACTAGTTGATGAAGCACATGCAGCCTCATGGGAAACGTGTGTTAGCCCAAGCGCATGCAATTTAACTCAGGAAGTGAGTCGTGTTGGGGGTTGGCTTCCTATTTTTCCGCGGATGGTTGTGTCTAAGTTGGTTCTTTGGGCATTCCTCCATCCATCACCTGAGTCGGGGAGTCCATTCTCCATCTTCTATCTGAACGGGCAGGCATTCCCAATCGACCTTTGTTGGGTGTTTTGTGCTAGATCCTTTACCTGAACTGTCGGAGTCTCTACGTGGAATCTTTGTACACCTTACGCATCTCTGAAATAAGAGCCATGAGTTTGTCCTTTATTGTTGGTTGGGGAAACCCAAAGTGTCTCATAATTGCTGAGCCTTGTTATGCTAAAGCGTATGTCTATCAACTGTTTTGGGAAACATGTGTTTGTTGTGCCAGTTGACTGTGGCGGTGATGTAGTTCTTGGCTAGGTGTGGTTTGCTAATGTTGTATGTTTTTTGCTAAGCCTTGTTGTTTTACTGCTTTGTACAAGAATGAGATTAAGGAAACCGGTTGTATGACATATGTGTAACCTCTCTCCAGGTGAGGGAGGTGATTTTTGTTGAAGAGGCAATTTTTACCAAGCCTATGAGTGACTCTCTTTAGGTGAGAGAGTGTGTGGAGGAAGGAGAGAGCTCCTGGAAGGAACTCTGTAGCTGCCACAGAGCTCGAAGATTTCCAGTCTAGCCTGTTGCTGAAGCCCAAGGCAATAGAGGTTAGTAGATGAAGGACTGTCTAGGTGACAGAGAAGGTGTATGCTCTTGGGGTGGGACAGGCATGTCGAGAAGGAGATTATGTGGGAAGCGGGCATAAGTGGTTCTTGGGAGAGAATACCCCTTTTACGTGTATTCTTCCTATAAACCTTACCTAGCCTAGGATTCCTTACCTGATGGAGCTTAGTCCCAGCTCGGGGGTGACCTACTACTGAGAGTGATGAGAAGCATGGTCTAAGGCTGGGAGGTTTGTGGAAGGTCTACACGCAATTGGTGGTGCGTGACAGTTTCAAAGATAAGTGTCACTATGTTTTGTAATTCTGTAATTAATTAAATTGCATACCTGTGATTCTTGCAATGTTATCACATATTTTGTTGTGCATATGAATTATTGTTATTTCCATTAACTCTGAAATGCTAGCAGTAATTATGTGTTTAATTGTAATTAAGTGTTTTAAGTTCATTAGAATGCATAATGTGTTACAGAAGTGTTTTTCCACATAGTAGCGGTGGCCTGGCAGTGGGGTTGATGGTCGGGGGCGTTACAAGAGAAAAGGTTATGTTGTTGAATCAAATACTGGGGCATATCAGAGAGAAGGTTCTTCAACTACTACATGGTAAAGGTATGGTTGAAGGTATGTCTAATTTCTCTCTGAATTTTGATTTCTATGAATATTGTGTATATGGGAAGCAAAATCTGGTAAGATTCCTTTCTAGTGCAACGAGGGAAGAAGGAATTTTGTAGCTAGTTCACAATGATGTTTTTGGACCTATATCGGTCCCATCATTGGGAAAATCTGTCTAATATGTCTCATTTATATATCATTGCTCAAGGAATACTTGGATATATTTTCTCAGGAAGAAATATGAATTCATTGACAAGTTTAAAGAGTTTAAGGCTCTTGTTGAGAATCAAACATAGAAAATAATTAAGGTGTTGAGGACAGATAATGCTGGAGAGTTCTGCAGGAATGAATTTGAAGAATTATGTTAGAAGTGTGGTATAGAAATGTAGAAGACTACTCCTTATAAACCCTAGTAGAATGGAGTTGTGGAAAGAATGAACATGATGCTGATGGAAAAAGAAAGATTCATGCTCAGTGGTGTCGGGTTAGGACAATAATTCTAGGAAGAGGTAGTGGGTACTACATGTTACCTAGTCAACAAATCACTCTCATCAACATTGGATGACAAGACTCCACAAGAGGTATGGACTAGTAAGAAACCTTTTGTTACACATCTCAAGGTATTTGGTTGTGATGCATATCTTCATGTTCCAAATGAAAACATGATTAAGCTAGATAAGAAGGCTGAAAAATGTATCTTTATTGGATATAAATATGGTCTCAAAGGTTATAATCTTTGGAACCAAGAAACTAATAAGGTAGTGTATATACAATATGTGGTATTTAGAGAAATGAAGGATGATGTTAAACAAGAAGTCCTACCAAGTAAGGAAGAACTAGAGAAAATAGAGTTTGATTTAAAGGATGATGAGTGAAACTCTATAGAAGAAAAAGAATCAGAAGAAGAAGATCCTCATACTCTAGTATTGAGGAGATCGGTTTGAGAAAGAAGGCTACCGGAAAGGTATACTCCATATGATTTTCATTAAAAAAATTCTTTGTCTATTACTAATGATGATCCTAGAACTGTCAGGGAGGCACTGGATTTAGAGGATGGAAATCTGTGGAAAAGGGCCATGGAAAAAGAAATGGCATATTTTGATAAGAATGAGGCTTGGGATCTAGTGGAGTTCCCCACTGAAATAAATCCCATTGGCAGAAAATGGGTATTTAAAAAGAAGTTGAATGTATAAAGAAAAGTGGAGAAATAAAAAGATTGGTTAGTAGTAAAGGGTTATTCCCAGGTTGACAGAATTAATTTTGGTGAGATGTTTTCTCCTATTGCCAAGTTAACCTCTATAATATTTTTGTTATTTGTTGCTGCTACATTTGATTTTGAAGTAGAACATATGGATGTGAAAACAACATTCCTATATGGGGATCTGTAAGAATAAATCTATATGAAGCAACCAAAAGGTTATGATGTGAAGGGAAACAAGGATCTAGTATGCAAGCTGAAAAAGTCCATGTATGGTTTAAAACAATCACCAAGGACGTGGTATCAAAAAATTGATACTTATATGCTAAGACTTGGCTTAACAAGAAGCAATGATAATCATTCTGTTTATTTTAAATTAATTGGTGATCATTTCATTTATTTGGTCTTGTATGTGGATGACATGTTGTTGATAGGAAACAACAAGGAGATTATCCAGGATGTGAAAACTCAATTGTCCTCTAAATTTTACATGAAGGATATTGGTGCTTCAAAATTCATTTTGGGCATGGAAATTAAAAGAGATCGGAAAAAAAGGAAATTATGGTTGAATTAGAGAAAACATGTCGAGACAATATTGCAGAGGTTTAATATGTAGGAATGTAAATCGGTCAAGGTTCCTATTCCTATTGGTGTAAAGTTATATGTGGATCAGTGTCTCAAGACACAGGAAGAAGAGAAGGACATGTCTCTTGTTCCATATGTGAGTGCAGTTGGCAGTTTGATGTATGAAATGGTCTATACTAGATTGGACATTTCACATGTAGTGGGAGTTTTGAGTAGGTATATGTCAAAACCAGGGAAGGAGCATTGGAAAATAGTAAAAAGGGTTTTCAAGTATTTGCATGGCACGGCTAGCTATGGATTGTGCTACCAAGGAAGACCAGGATTGGACATAGTGGTGGATATACATGTCTTTGCGGATGCAGACTCAAGTGGAGATCTGGATCGCAAGAGATCTACAAGTGGGTATGTTTTTAACCTGTTTGGAGGAGCAATAAGTTGGATGAGAAAAAGGCAGGTTGTAGTGGCACTTTCAATTACAGAACTTGAATGCATGAAAACCACTCATGCAAGTAAGGAAGCAATATGGTTACAAATATTATGTTCAAGTATTGGGTTCGTACAAAAAGATGTAAGGATAGATTGTGATAGTCAGAGTGCAATTTTTCTGGCGAAGAACCCGACTTATCATTCAAGGACAAAGCATATTGATATTCAATATCACTTGTGAGAGACATGGTCGAAGAAAAGAAAGTGTTGTTGATGAAGGTGGACACTTTGAAGAATTTTTCATATTCATTAACAAAATTTGTGAGCACTAATAAGTTCTCTTGGTGTAGAGGATCCATGGGAATTTCTTCCCTGGATTGTTGACTATGTAACCCTATAACCCCTTGTATGCAAAGAAAACAACAAGTGGGAGAATGTTGGGTATGTGTTATATTCTTTGCACGAGTAGTAGTTTATGTGTTACGTCGAGTGCATAGGGGGGCGAAATCCCCCCACACAGGGGTTCAGAGGCAGCACCCCCGATAAAAAAAAATTACCTCGGGAAACATGTCACATTTTTGGGCGGTTTTTCGACACATGGGTTTTTGCTGATGGTTTTCTATTTCCGGTTAAACAATTAGGGTTGTTGACTAATCCAAGTCTTTGGGTTAGGGTTTTTTATGTCATTGGATCCTTTATGTATATTGTATTGTAAACAATGTATCACTATGAATGAATATAGAATATGTTGGTTTTCTCGATTTGGGTTTCCGGGGGAAAAATCTCTGTGTAATGTTTGCATTTTCCATTGTATCTTTTTTGTTCTTTTACTGAAAATATGTTTGCAATAAATATTGTACAAGGTTAAAATATACAACAATGAGGCTCCAAATTCCTTTTTAACATAAACAAAATCCAAAACCCTAACCCCTAAAGATGAAAAGCCAACAATTTTGTGGACCTCGTTTTGGGTAGTTTGGTGTATCAACTTTCTAGGGGCATAACTTTGGCATACGATCTCCATTTGGGGTGCACGATAGCTTTTTGAAAAGTTATTGTCAAGGAGATTCATTTTGGGGGCTCTATCAAAGGATTTTCCCATGATTGAGCTGCACAATCTCGAAAAAACTTCATTTAGGCCCTCAAAATGCCCCCAGAACTTTATGAACCAAAAAACTGCTAAAAAGAGTAAATTATCAGAAATTTTTTTTGAGCAAGTTGGAATATGTCGATGGTTACTGATATCCACCTGGATCAACCCCTTATAACTACTATCTGATATTTTCAAAAACAACTAATTTTAGGAAATTCTCGCATGACTCTAAAATTGACCAATAAATAAGATATAACTAGAATGACGCTATTTTTCATCTTGATTTCTTGATTAGGTTCATAAACTAAGAGATAGTTGTTAATTAAAAATTTAAAAATTATCGTAAAAACACTAAAAAACCAATTTGAGGCCCTTATATGAAGGAATTTTTCCCTAGAAAAGTGTCGAAATGTTTTTCGATCTAACGGATTATATCAACACGACATTGAATTATTCGAGACACAACTCCCTATAAAATTTCATCCCAAATGGATAAACGATCCAAAAGTTATGACCCTCAGAAAATCCCTGCATCATTCTCCTCCAGTTGAAAAGAACACAACTCCTACAAGTTATTGTCTTTAATTTGTTTCCACCTAACGAGATCTAGGTTAAAAAAGTCACCTTCTATAATCCATGTACTCTCTATTGGTTCTTCACCTTCCCACTCGACCAGATATCTGTTGTATTGGCCTTGTCGAGTATTAAGGATCTTCTTATCTAAAATATGCACAATATTTTCCTTTTTCTTGCTTAGAATGGTATGTTTCCAATCCACCCCCATCATCACCCAAATATTACACATGGAATATATACAAATCAAAAACATTAAACATAGGGGAAATATCGAGATGAGTTGGTAAATCAACCTTATAAGAATTGTCCTTAATTTTCATGAGAATGTTGCAAGGACCAATTTTTTTATACTTCAATTTTTGGTATGTTCCTCTAGGAAACCACTCTTTCTGTAAATAAACTATCACCAAATCACCTTCATTGAATACTTGGTATCGTCAATGAGCATAATTTATAAAAATTTTATGTTCATTGCTAGCTTTCAATTTTTTTCTTACCTATTACTGAGACTGTTGAATGTGTTATGCAAATGCTTCCCCATCATCACTAATCCTATCCCCAAGTGGTATCTTCACAAAATATAGGACACCCATAGGATTTCTATCATAAACATCCTGAAATGGAGATTTACCTGTAGATTTATTAACTAAAATATTGTAGGAAAAGTATGATTAAGGTAAAGCCAAATCCAACTACTTGGGCTTCTCTCCAACAATTCTCTGTAACAGGTTTCCCAAACTCCAATTTACTATCTCATTTTCCCCATCTATTTGGGGTTGATAGGCACTGTTGAACTATAATTTAGTCCCCATTTTCTTCCATAAAATCCTCCAAAAATGACCCAAGAACTGGGTATTTCTATTATAGGTAACAATTTTTGGAACCCCATGCAATCTAACAATTTATGAAAAAAAAAAATTCCACCCTTGATGCATCACTAGTTTTCTTGCAAGTAATGAAACAAGCAAATTTAGAGAACCTATCAATAACCACGAAAATAGAATCATTACCGTGATATGTGTTTGGGAGCCCCAACACAAAATCCATGCTCATATATGTTCATGGGATTGTGAGCACTGGTAATGGCATATACAACCCTTTGTTTTGTTAGTTTCCTTCATCCATTTGACAAATCCTACACCATGCCACATACCTGGTTATATCCTTTTTCATCTTCATCCAGTAATACTTATCTTCGATTAAGGATAGCATCTTATCCTTTGCAAAATTTCCTTCCAAACCACTACCGTGAAGTTCTCTGATATTATTTTCCCTCATTGATCCAATTGGAATGCATAGTTGTTTTCCTTTGAAGAGGTATCCATCTTGCGTAAAATATTCACCTTGAGTAAGATCCATGTTCCCAGCGACTGAATTTTTCAACTGTTCCAAAATCTCTCGAATATCATTATCATACACATAGAGATCCTTAATGCAGCAAACCCAATTAATTTATTTTCCATGGTTGTCAAAAGAACAGTGCACATAATACAAGAATCTACAAATTCATTATGTAGTTCTAATTTTTGCTTTCGAACAAAGGTGTAGCCTTGTAAGAAAAGACCAATTTTGCATGTTGACATAGACCACTGACCCTCTGACCGTGATCCACCCAGGATCGTTCTAAATTCTCCTCGAGCCGAAGTGACTCCCTCAGATCCCTATTGGAACCTCATGAATCCGATCCACAGGTCCTTCATGAAAACCCACCCTGCACAACTTAACACCAAGCACGAGCCTTACATCTCCATGCAACCACAACCAGGCCTTAGTGAAAGTGCCTTTCACAACTCATGAGTTTGTGAGTTGATGACCCTCGACTCCTCTTTGTCCAAACCTATGATACCCAAGATGCGATACGGGTATGGCTCCCTCCTCATTAGTACCTGCTACATATAATCGTAGGCTAGGCTAAATGCTAGCACTACTCACAACTCATGACTTCATAAATTGGAGTGTTGAGCCCTCATGCTCCTCCCTTGCGAATCCCCGAAATGAGATAAGTCAACAATGGGTTGACTTCTTCCCAGGTGACGTGTGTCCACCACCTGTCACTCGCTTCCACCTTTTTCTGGGAGCTTGTTGCTATGCCACTTATCAACCATGCGACCCCCACCTAATGGATGTGCTACGTGTTTGTATGAGTCCTCGACGCTCAGTACTTCGCGACTTCACAGTCGAAAAGAAATTCTTTCAACCCCCAAACCCCTGATATGCGATACCCCACGAAGGTTCTGATCCAAGGATTCTCCCATGTCTTGGATCCAATGGTATGGATCTCCTTCCCTGCTCCTCACAACTTGGGACTCTTTGAAATCAAGAATTTGGTCTGCCCTCCAAATTCACGAACCCCAAATTCGTGAAATGATCCAACGATGTGGGTTGAAACAAGATCAACGGCTCATACTTAACCACGATCAATGGTTCATGTTGATTCTTGATATTAGGGTGGTGAGTTCATCCAGCTCCTCACCTTATTATAGCTCCACTGGATCCTATGGTCCTCGCGATTTGACGAGCTCTCCAAAGAGAATTTTGACTGCCCAATTCACTCCTCAATGGCTTCTTCCCAACGATTGAGTGTTCCCCCTCCTGAACTTAATTTCTATGCGATGGTTTCGATCTCCATCTCCCTTTGAACACTTCAAAGGTGTTATCCCTCCTGAGCTTTCACTTGCAAACTCAAGCCTCCAAAAAGGGCCCTTCTCGCACTCCTTGCGGAAAACTTCCAAATAACCTCTGCTAATTTGAGTCTTCGACCCTGTGCACTCTTTGCAACAGTAGTCCTTCAACTTTCCCCTTGGTTGATAAGTTCTAAGACTTCCACCAGCCTACACACACCTTGTAGGGCTTTATGCTTCTCCTGCACTTCTACTGGTATGAGAACAACAATGTCTCTCCTGAGATTTCTGAGATAAAACTCAGACCCTCATCAACGCACACCTTACAGATGTTCATTGCACTCCTTGTAGGAATCCTCAGAGAGAGAAACAATTGAAACTCATTCTACTTCTCTTCCTGACTTCATACATTCAACATGAATCATACATATGGCACAACATTGAGATAAATGCATAACAGAGAAACAAAACAACTATAAACATACCATTTAACAAATGTAAATAGTAAGCATCGTAACACCATGAAAATTGAGTCAAAGTTTCATATATTAACTCAAGTGCTCCTGTACATGGGTTCTTCTCTACAACTCTCTACTACAGCTCTACATCTTATGAATTCTGAATGCTAATAATGTTCTTGCTACAATGATACAAGGGTGAGGGTGTCTATATCTGTTTTCCCTCCTACGCTTCTAAACTATCTAATCTATTAAATCAAATCTACCTACTTTCATTAAACAGACTTAAATGCCTATTACATTCGATGGATGAGAGAAATCGCTCAAGATCTATTCACAACTCCAAGATATAAATGTAAGTACGCTTCACCTAGATATTACATTAATATCCGCTCATTAATTTTTCAAAACATTTCAAAATGTGTGCTGGTGCTTTTCCAGTTGTCTTCCGCCTTTATGCTTGCTTGGTTGGTTGTGTACGATGCTCCTGCATCATACTCCCTTGCTTGAAAATTTTCATGACCTTCTGTTCAAGAGCTCTTGTATAGTCTTTCCATGCCTATGAATTGCTACTTCATCCTCCCAACTGGCATCTTCAACTAGATGTCCCTTCCACTTGACCAAGTATTCAAAATACTCCTTTCTCCTGGTATTTCTGTTGATCCTCTTGTCAATTATACTTTCCATCTGCGGCTTTTTACCTACAGGCATTGTTTTTGTCCATTGAACTTTTTCTTTCTCATCTTTTGCTCCTGCTTCTCTATCTCTGTATGGGTACAAGTCCACGGCATTGAATATTGGTGAGATTCCAACCCCATCGGGTAATTCAATCTCATATACGTTTGCCCCAAATTTCCTTATGACCTTGCATGGTCCAATATTTTTCATCTTCAGCTTGTTATGCGTTCCCCTTGGGAACCTCTCCTTCCTCAGATGCATAAGAATACGATCACCAACTTCAAATTGATGTTCTCCCCTATGTTGATCTACTCTCCTCTTGTATTCTTGACTTGAACTCTACAATCGCTCCTTAACTCGGCTATGAAGCTCCTTCATTCCTTCTGTAAAGTCCTCTACACTAGCACTTATGAATTCATCTTGTTCTGCATCTTTCAATTCAGAAAATCCCCTTGGTTGCATTCCATATATAATTTGGAATGGACTCTTCCCTGTGCTTCTATTGAGCGAATCATTGTACGTGAATTCTGCCTATGGCAGAATGTGATCCCACTGACTATGGTGTTCATTCACTAAGCTCCTCAACAAATCTCCCAAGCTCCTATTTGCGATCTTTGTCTATCCATCCATATGAGGATGACACGCTGAGCTAAAAGAAAAAATTGTCCCCAACTTATTCGATAAGGTCCTCCATAAATGTCCCACAAACTTGGTATCTCAATCAGAAACGATACTCTTTCGCAAACCATGAAGTTTGACAACTTCCTTGAAAAATAGGTTCGTAATATGAGTTGCGTTGCTGGTTTTCTGGCATGGTATGAAATGTGCCATCTTTTAAAATATGTCGACTACCACAAAGATCTAATCACATCCTCTTTGTGTCCTTGGTAGTCCCAACATGAAATCCATACTCACTGCATCCCACGGCCTTTCAGGTGTGGGTAATGGTTGGTATAACCCTGTGTTCTGCCTTTTCCCTTTCGTGTGTTGACAAATTCTGCACCTGTCCACAAATTTATTAACATTTGCTCTCATCCCTGGCCAATAATATGAGCTATTCAACTTTGAGAACATTTTATCATGACCGAAGTGTCTGGCCAATCCTCCACTGTGTTTTTCCTTCAGCAGGTTCTCCCTCATGGAGCATTTTGGAATACATAGCTGATTTCCCCTGAACAATAATCCATCCTGGATCATGTATTCAATCCATTAGCTTCTATCCCTGAGAATTGGATTCTCCAATTCCTCATATGCCTCCTCGAAGTCTAGATCATCCCAATACATTTCCTTAAGGCTATCAAAACCCAAAGTCTTGACTTTGAATTCCTTCATAAGAAAACATTTCCTGCTCAAAGCATCAACAACTTTGTTAGTAGTTCCAAAAATATGCTTAATCACAAAAGTAAAATTCTGCATGTATTCAACCCATTTAGAATGTTTTTGGTTCAACTTCTCCTGTTGAGTCACGAATTGTAAAGCCTGATTATCGTTGTACAAAACAAATTCCTTGGGAACCAAATAGTGTCTCCATTTCTTCAGTGCTTGTATGACTGCGTAGAATTTCTTTTCATACGTGGAGTACTTAATCTTCACTTCATTCAGTTTTTCACTTAAATACATGACCGACCTATCGTCTTGGCTTAAGACTGCTCCAATTGAAAATCTGCTCGTGTCACACTTGACCTGGAATGTCTTGTTAAAATCTGGCAAAACTAGAATTGGTTTCTCAATGATCTTCTTCTTCAGCAGGTTGAAACTCTTCTCTTCTTCCTCCGCCCAGTGAAAAGATTTATGTCTTTTCTTCGCCGTATCCATCATTGGTACGCTAATTCCACTAAATTTTCGGATGAATTTCCTATAGAATCTAGCCAAACCATGGAATCTTTGTACTTCAAACACGCTCTTTGGCGATGGCCAATTCTTAATCGCCTCTATCTTTTCTGGATCCATATTCAACTCATTTACAGAGATAACAAAACCCAAATAAATGAGTTTTGTCCTCATAAATGACGATTTCTTCATATTGATCATCAATTTCTCTTGCTATAATCTCCTCATTACTGTAGCTAAATGCTTTAAGTGCTCTACTTCAGTTTTTCTAAAAAATAATATATCATCAAGATATACAATGATGAATTTCCCAATGAAATCCTTCAGGACATCGTTCATCAACCTCATGAAAGTACTGGGCGCATTCGTTAAGTCAAATGGCATGACAAGCCATTCATATATCCCTTCATTTGTCTTGAATTTTGTCTTCCATTCATCACCTTCTCTCATTCTAATCTGATGATATATGCTTTTCAAATCAATCTTTGAAAAAAAAATTCTCCACTCAAGCAATCCATCAAGTCGTCCATCCTTGGGAATGGAAATCTATATCTGATGGTAATATTATTGATTTCCCTTGATTTTGTACACATTCTCTACCCTCCATATTTCTTTGGGATGAGCATTGTCAGAATAGCACATGGACTCAAGCTTTCTCGAATCAATCCTTTGTCCATTAAGTCCTGGACCTGTCTCTTAACTTCTGCATTTTCCTGCAGCGTCAACCGATATGCTTCTTTGTTTGGAAAAATGGCTCTAGGTATAAGATCGATATGATGAATTATACTCCTGATAGGTGGCAACGAACAAGGTAATTCGTCCACTACTATATCAGCAAATTCTTCCAGCAACTCCTGAATTTCTTCTGGTAGATCATATATTCTCGTACTGGTCAAAACAATTTTGG
>ML826975.1:80568-122225 GCA_009831015.1 Picea engelmannii
ATAGTTCTCTTTAAAAGAGAACTTTTAGTTTGGGTTTCTTTGTTTTAAGAAAGTTCATTATTGATTTTAGTGAAATTTTTGAAACAAAAAGATTTAATTTCTTGCTTTATATTAGATTGGGGGCATCCTTGCATTTGAAGTAGTCAAATTGCATGATTCTTGGCATTTTTTGATCTTAAATTCTGAAAAAATTTCCCCCTCATGGATGGGGGGGCCATGAATCGTATATTGGTATACAGTACCTTTTTCTCATTTCTTGAGAATATTTATATTGATGAGTTTTAATATTTTGGGACATCATGCATATGGGAATGATAAATGTTTTATCCTTCTCATAGAATAACTTTCATCGAAATGAAAAGATTTCATCTTCATATCTTTGCATAACTTCCGAGTCGGTCGAAACACCATATTATCCACGCCATCTTCCTCTTGAGTAACAACAACAATAAAATAAAGCGCTTATAAAAATTGATTAGACATTTTTATATTTTCTGGTAGCAAACCTACATTAGATTAGTTGTAGGGCTTTGGAATAGGTGTGAAAGATAACTTTCCAAAGCTACAAACAAACATAGAATCTTGAGTTAGGAAGCGGTTAAATCCACTTATTACATTTTGTCCTGGGAAGCCCTTCTAACAGAAGGGTCAATCATGAGGTTGCATTGAGACTGGCAGCGTTACTCACCCTTCTTTGTTGGTATTGGTGTAGAGATTGCACGTATTATGGGGTCACTTGAAGGTATACCCACAATGATGAGTGGAAGCCTCTCAAGTTGATTTTGGGCTAGATACCCTGCCCTTGCATGTGGATCAAATTGTCGACTATCCCCCCAGGCTTTATTGTTGTCAGTGGTAACCTTAGTGGCCTATCTCTTTAGGGTCTTTACATGAGGTGACTATGGAGGGGCAAATATTCACGGTACCTAGAATCGACGTTGGCCAAACTCACTCGGGCTCCTTGGAGGGTATACCCACGATTATGTGTGGGAGCTTGCACTAGGGTGTAAGTCCGTTAAGCAGGTCGTCAACATAACTTTTCCACCCGCTCTATCTCAGCCCCTTCTTACATTGTTCCCGCGATGTTGGATTTCATCACCAACTAGTGCATTCATTGTGAGAAGGTTTTGTTTTCTTGCTTGCTTCCTAGATTTTTAGCATGTGTTGTTTGTTTTCCCTAGTGGACTCTACATTGGATTTATTTAGTGGCGTCAGTTCATGGAATGACCAATGAAAGAACCCCTGCTCCATGGGAACCTTTTGTTTTTCCTTCTTATGGAAACATTGGTCCTCCTCACATCGCTACTTTGAGCCTTCCAGGTCTCACTATTGGATTACCGGTATGGTTGTTTTCCACTCAGGTAATCCCGAATGAATTAAGTGCTTCAGTTGTAAGCACTTCCCCCCTAGAGCATCAACCTCATGTTGATCCTTCACCTTCTTCACTAGTAAGGTCTTCTTCGCCTTTTTCATTTGCGATGTTGCCTTCCATTTCATCTTCTTCGTCGGGTGAAAGTTCTGAAGCTAGTAACCTGGTGAATAAGAAGAAGAAGAAAAGAAAGATTAAGAAGAAGAAAGATAAGAGAGGGTCAAAACCTCCAACCACTGTCAAACATGTTGGAAAACAATCAGTTACTGTTAATCGTGCTGGGAGTGTTGATGATGTCAAGATCACCCAAACAATCCGTAAGCCCAAGTACCCTTGCAGGCTTTGTAAGGGTATCCATCTTCTTAAGGATTTCCATGGTCTATCCAAGGTTATAGAAGCATGGTCTACATGCCCTTGCCAACCCATGTCGTTAGCCTTTGAAAAACATGCTGACGACCCCCCGTCAACCAGTCATGATACGGTTGGGAAGAAGAAAAGTAGAGTCAAGTTCCTGTGCATGTTATGCAAAGGGAGTCATCTCACTCACCTTTGTCCTCATATGGACGAAGCCTCGAAATTACTGGAAGACATGACTGTTTCACAGCCTCAACTTCCAGCTTCTTATCGCAATCTTTCTCTCAACCCACCTGTAGTTGATGGAATGATTAATATGGTTCCCTTGTCAGTCAATCTGATTGATCATGTCGTCAATCTGGTCACGCCCTTAGTTGAACCAGTTGACAAAGTGGTTGATCCGATACCATCCTCGGTCAATCCCACTCTCCCCTCAGAGAGTGAAATCCAAGCGGTCGATCCGTTTCCACCTGTCGACCCCATTCTCCCCCTGGATAATGAAACCCAAGTGGTTGATCTGATCTCTCCATCGATCGATCTTACTCTCACACTCGAGAGTAAGCCCGATACTGCCCATGTTTTTCTCATTGATATAGAATCTCTCGTGCCGAGGGGTATTCCTCCTTCTCTCATAGGACCCCCTCCAAGTAATGAGGCTATCTGTTTTGATTGGGATGTGATAATTGGACCTCGTCTTCCCTCTTACATGCCTTTCCAGATTACAGTACAGGTTTGTGGTCAGGACGTTCCTAAAACATTGCTAGATGAAGGTTCGTCTGTTAGTATTTTGTCCTCTATTTCTTGGCAAGCTTTGGGTTGTCCTCCACTTCCGTCGGTTACGTAGAATCTGTTAGCTTTTAATAGAAGACCTAGTCAACCTTTAGGGACCCTTCCTCAGTTTCCTGTAACTTTGGGAGGGAAAGATGTCTTCATTGATGTCATGGTAGTCCAAGACCCCTTGGATTTTTCTTTACTCCTTGGGCGAGATTATGTCTATGCCATGAAAGCTATTGTCTCTACTCTTTTTTGTGTGATATCTTTCCTTCACAATGGACGGGTTGTGACTATTGATCAACTTTCATTCATTGACCCCACCTGGATTTCCTCCCTAAATGGTTCTTACGTGCAGATAGTATCGCCCCCACCACAGGTCAATTATGTGGCATTGTCGCCCATGGATTCAACTTCTGATGATTTAGATCTAGTATTTGACATGGTAATCTCTTTGATAGGGTCATTAGAGCCTAATCTCTTAACTCCTGTCGCAACCCTCAACATGGTGTCCTTCCAGAGTATGCTTCTTTCTTCTAGTGAAGACCTCTTGGAAGCCATGAAAAAGTTTTGTCCCTTGACATGGTGTCCTTCCAGAGCATTGTCCTCTTGGAATCCATGATCAAGAAGAGAGACTTTTGAGGATAGTTTTTGCGTCTCTACGACAATCTCATTAAAAAATGAAACAGAGGTTTTGAGGATAGTTTTTGCGTCTTTGAGGCAACCTCGTTAAAAAATGAAACAAAGGTCTTTGAGCATGGTTTTTTGATTTCAAGATCGTTAAAAAATGAAACCACTTACGAGGATAGTTTTTGCATCTCTACGGAAACCTCGTTAAAAAATGAAACAGAGGTTTCGAGGATAGTTTTTGCGTCTCTGTGGCAACCTAGTTAAAAAATGAAACAGAGGTTTCGAGGATAGTTTTTGTGTCTCTGCGGCAACCTCGTTAAAAAATGAAACAGAGGTTTCGAGGATAGTTTTTGTGTCTCTACGGCAACCTCGTTAAAAAATGAAACAGAGGTTTTGAGGATAGTTTTTGCGTCTCTGTGGAAAACTCGTTAAAAAATGAAACAGAGGTTTCGAGGATATTTTTTGCGTCTCTAAGGAAACCTCGTTAAAAAATGAAACAGAGGTCTTTGAGCATGGTTTTTTGATTTCAAGCTCGTTAAAAAATGAAACCACTTATGAGGATAGTTTTTTTGTCTCTGTGGCAACCTCATTAAAAAATGAAACATAGGTTACGAGCATAGTTCGTGTTTCTGTGTCAAGCTCGTTTAAAAATGAAATAGTTTTCCCCCTCTCTATTTGAGTCAAGTCCTTCGTCTAGTATTTGAAGCTTCATTTCATTCTCCTTTGCAGTGGGATGAAACGAATCTTGGGGGGAATTTGACCTCAGCCTCTGGACTTCATACTGCAGTTTGAGCTGCTAGCTTCTTAAGATGGGGGCTAATTACCAACCATGCATTGGGAAGTCCAAGCATAGTTTTCTATGGTTCAAGCTTGTGTAAAAATGAAACATCCTACCTCAAGCATAGTTTCCTTTGTTTCAAGATTGTGTAAACATGAAACCAGGTCCAAGCATAGTTTTGTTTAGTTTTTAATCTTGTGTAAAAATTAAAATCTATCCCAAGCATAGTTTTGTTTTGTTTTAAAGTTTGCATAAAAATGAAAACAATCCCGAGCTTAGTCTTTATTCTTTCTCATGCTCATAAATACATGAGAATAAGTTACTGAGCTTAGTATTTGTTCTTTCTCGTGCTCGTAAATCAATGAGAATGTAACCGAGTATACTTTTATCACTTTTTCTAACTCGTAAAGGTTATACGAAAAAGGAACACCCTGGAGTTCTCTTTAAGCTCTTTTCAGACTCTCTAAACATGAAAAGATTGCCGAGCAACCTTGTTCTTTTCATGCTCGTTAAAGTATTTGAAGAAAACATCTATTGAGAAATAGTTTATCTGTTTTTCGGTCTCATCAGACTACTTTACGAAAAAGGAACTGAGAGAGTTCTCTGTAAGTGTTTTTTAGACTCTATAAACATGAAAAACTCCTGAGTTTTCTTTCTTTGGACTCATGAAACAAACATTGAAAGGCCCATATGGGACCGAACCACTCCTACTTAGGGTTCGTTAAATATACTCCGAGGGACTCATCCGAAGGATGAACTTAAATTGACAAGCATATGTTATCCTCCTCAATCTTGCGTAAAAATAAAGAGGTACTCACCAGAGATGTTGGGGGAAAATTGGGAAAGAAATGTATCTAAACTTGTATTATGTGGAAGAGTCATTTTTTAACATGAAACCCTTTCACTCGCCTTGTGTCTAGGTTGGAAAATCCACTTGTCTCCTAATCATACTCCTATAATATTACAAATTGGTCTGTGATCCCTGTTGTTGAGTCAGTATTTCCAAGACAGTTGTCGTGTCGTCAATATGTTCAAACAGAAGTTCAACCCGGAAAGCCTTCTATTGCGTCGACCATTTTTGCAGTCCTTAAGCTTTCTATTGCATTGGCCATCCCTGAGTCAGTCCTGATTCACTTGTTACTCTGATCTACATCAAATCTTGTTACTTGTTTCATGTCATTGATGTGGGATACATTAAGGCCCTCATGTGATGAGTCTTTTCCTGTCTACTTCAACTCATTATCCAGGAATTAGACTTAGAAACTAATTGATACCTTGGAACTTGCATGCCTCAATGGCAAGTTTCCTCGCTTTTGAAAGTGGGTTTTCATTATTGATCCCTGATCGGGACATTTCGCCGAGTGTTCGAATTCATCTCATTTATTCACATTCATTGGATTTTACTAATTTACCTTGGGAGTCATTGACATTAATGGTGATTTCCCTCGCACTTGTTAATGGTATACACTAATGACCAGTAATCAAGTGGTTTCTACCATGTTCGACTTCGACACATGTCTTCGCATGGTTAGATTCGTAATATAGAGTGGTGGAGATGAAGACCCTAGATCTTTTCTGATAGATTCAGGTTGCGTTGGAGTATATTCAGTGTATTGTTGCATAGATCCACATTGTATGTCTGGTGGCTATTTTCGAATTTGATTCTTTAACACATAGATCCATAGTGTATTTTTGGTGGCTATGTTCATTTGAGTCATATTGACATGGATCCACCGTGTATGTTTGGTGGCCATGACTTGTCTTACTTGACATGGATCTTTTCATGTCGACATTTATGCTTTGATTCATTTGTATTCTGAGTATGGGAATGCCTACCTCAGTGATGATATATTATTGTACTGTATTTCCTTGTTTGTTGGAAGGTTTTTGACCGACTGTTCCTTGTTCCCTACACACACTCAACAAAGTATTTCACCTATCACTATGTTCTAACTTCATACTTTGGGGGGCTCTCTATTACACATTATTTTTTTCATCCCTATGATCGTTAACTATCTGTTGCCTTCAGAGGGGTTAGTGGCCTGAGTTCCTAAAGAGAGAAGGGACAAGAACTTTTCCTGAGAAAAGAAGTTGCATTTTCCTATGTAAAAACCTTATAAAAAAAGGAAGTTCGCAGGTTGCTATATAGGCAGGGTGCGAGAATGACCCAATCTCGTAGGTTGCACTATAGCTAGGGTGCAAGATGTTCGTAGGTTTCTCTATAGCTAGGGTGCGAGAATGCATACACGTGGGAAAAATGAGCGTTTTCTCGAATCTTCTAGAAGGAGAAACTTCTATGGTGAGGTGGCGTCAGAATGGTTTGGATCTTACTCGCTTTCATGATTTAGTGGGATCATCCTAACCTCCTCACCTTATCCTCTTTAACTTATAAAAGGAGAGGAGTTCTCATGGAGAAAGTTAGCTTTGTTGGTTCTTAAGCTTTGTTGGTTCTTGAGCTTTGTTGGTTCTTGAGCTTAGCTTTGGTTGGCTTGGAATTATTAGCTTGGTTGGAGTGGCTTTGAGATTTTCTTTGTCAAGATAGATTGTGAGTAGCTATCATATCTATGGTTTCATAATCCTTGGATCAAGAAGTGTTTGGGGAACGAAGGACAGTTAGAAGGGACCTTACAACATCAAGGCCATGGTTGTAATCTCTCTTTCACATTTAATATGATACAATAATATGATTCTTTCCCATAAAGCTATTTTCACTTTATTATGTAATTCCTTGATCATACACATAGGTTAACCGTTGAATATATTGTGCTTTCTTCACTTTGGTTGGTTTGTGTTGTCTTGGTCTTCGCTGCACGAGAGCACTGGAGTGAAGCAGGAGCAACAAAGACCATAGGAAGCGATAATAAGGTATGTTATTTGTTCTTTCCTCCTAGTTAATTCAATGGTTAAAAATCTAGGGAAAGAGTCATGTTCTCTCTTTCTTTGTTCTAGATCCAGGTGGATCTAGGGAGATTGGTTAGTGTCTGCACCTACAGATTTATCCAATAAAACCCTCCTCACTAGCATCTGCTACATATAACCGTAGGCTAGGCTAAACACTAACACTACTCGCAACTTGTGACTTGGTGAATTGGAGTGTTGAGCTCTCGTGCTCCTCCCTTGTGAATCCCTGAAATGCGATAAGTCAACAATGGGTTGACTCCTTCCCACGTGACGTGTGTCCACCACCTTTCACCTGCTTCCACCTTTTTATGGGTTCTTGTTTCTACTCCACTTTTCAACCATGTGGCCCCTACCTAACAGATGTACTACGTGTTCATACGATCCCTCAACACTCGGCACTTCACGAATTCATAGTTGAAAAGAAATTCTTTCAACCCCCAAACCCTTGATACGCGATACCTCGTGAAGGTTCTGATCCAATGGTTCTCCCATGGCTTGGATCCAATGGTCTGGATCTCCTTCCCTACTCCTTGCAACTCAGGACTTCGCAAAATCAAGAATTTGTTCTACCCTCCAAACTCATGAACCCCGAATTCACGAAATGATCCAACGACGTCGGTTGAAATGAGATCAATGACTCATATTGAACCATTATCAATGGTTCATGTTGATTCTTGATATTAGGGTAGTGAGTTTGTCCAACTCCTAACCTCCTTACAGCTCCACTAGATCCTACAATCCTTGTGATTTCGTGAGCTCTCCACGGAGAATTCTGACTACCCGATTCAGTCCTCAATGGCTTCTGCCCAACGATTGAGTGTTCCGCCCCCTGAACTTAATTTCTATGCGATGGTTTCAATCTCTATCTCCCTTTGAATATTTCAAAGGCGTTATCCCTCCTGATCTTTCACTTGCAAACTCAAGCCTCCAAAAAGGGCCCTGCTCTCACTCCTTGTGGCAAACTTTCAAATAACCTTTGGTTATTTGAGTCTTCGACCATGTGCAGTCTTTGCAACAGTAGTCCTTCAACTTTCCCCTTGGTTGATAAGTTCTAAGACTTCCACCAGCCTGTGCACACCTTCCGCGGCTCTGTGCTTCTCCTGCACTTTTGCTGACATGAGAACAACAATATCTCTCCTGAGCTTTCTGAGATAAAACTCAGACCCTCATCAACGCACACCTTGCGGACATTCACTGCACTCCTTGCAGAAATCCCCAGAGAGAGAAACAATTGAAACTCATTCTACTTCTCTTTCTGACTTCATACATTCAACATGAAATCATACATACGACACAACATTGAGATAAATGCATATCAGAGAAACAAAACAATTGTAAACATACCATTTAACAAATGTAAACAGTAAGCATCGTAACACCATGAAAATTGAGTCAAAGTTTCATATATTAACTGAATTTCTCCTGTACAT
The DNA here is from genome assembly GCA_009831015.1 of Picea engelmannii. Classification (NCBI taxonomy): domain Eukaryota; kingdom Viridiplantae; phylum Streptophyta; class Pinopsida; order Pinales; family Pinaceae; genus Picea; species Picea engelmannii. The sequence continues at coordinate 88,802 of ML826975.1, forward strand.
GGGTTCTTCTCTACAACTCTAAAACGTATGAATTTTGAATGATAATAATGTTCTTGTTACAATGATACAAGGGTGAGGGTGTCTATATCCGTTTTCCCTCCTACGCTTCTAAACTGTATAATCTATTAAATCAAATTTACCTACTTTCATTAAACAAACTTAAATGCCTATTACATTCGACAGATGAGAGCAATCGCTCAAGATCTATTCACAACTCCAAGATATAAATGTAAGTACGCTTCCCCTAGCTATTACATTAATATCCACTCATTAATTTTTCAAAACATTTCAAAATGTGCGTTGGTGCTTTTCCAGCTGTCTTATGCCTTTATGCTTGCTTGTATGGTTGTGCACGATGCTCCTGCATCACATGTCTATTGTTCAATTTATTTCCAATGTTTACATATTTTAATGCAATGTGATCGGTAAATAACACAAACTCTTTTGGCACTAAATAATTCTTCCAATGTCACAATGTTTGTACAATTGCATAAAATTCCACATTATATATGGATTAGTTCTTTCTTACCTCATTCAACTTTTCACTAAAGAATGCAATTGGTCTATCTTCTCGACTATGTACAACTCCAACGACTACATGTGAAGCATCGTAGTCTACCTGAAATACTTTATCAAAATATGGTAAGGATAATATGGGTGCCTTAGTTACCTTCTTCTTCAGAAAAATAAAACTTTCCTCAACTTTATTGGTCCACATGAATGTATTTCCTTTGGTGCAATCTGTTATGGGTGCTACATACTACTAAAATTTTGAATAAATTCCTGGTAAAAGGTGGTCAGCCTATGAAAAATTCTTATCTATGTTATGCTCCTAGGACTAGGACACTCCAAAATTGCTCTGGCCTTCTCTGAATCCATCTTGACTCTTTCTGTCGAGATGAAAAAATAGAGAAATACAAACTTTCTTGCAGGAACCTACATTTCTTTAAGTTTTCAAAAAGTAGATGTTTTCTCAATGCATCTAATGCAATTTTAAATGTTGCAAGTGATCTTCTTTGTTGTTATTGAAAAATAAGATGTCATCAAAGAAAATGACAACAAAATTACCAATATAAGGTCAAACAATAGTATTCATCAACTACATGAAAGTACTAGGTGCATTGGACAACCCGGATGGCATCACTATCCATTCATATAGTCCATCCCTGGTCTTGAAGGTAATTTCCCATTCATCCCCTTTGCGAATCCGGATCTGGTGGTATCCACTTTTCAAATCAATATTACTAAAATATTAAACTTTGGCTATCACATCCATCATTTCCTCTAAGGGAAGTATCGGAAACCAATATTTTATGGTAATTTTATTGATTTCTCTTCCATCTATGCACATCCTCCACATATTATCCTTTTTTTGAGTCAACAATGTTGGTACAATACAGGGACTCATTCTTTATCTTACCAAACCTTTCTTTATAAGTTTTGTCACTTTTCATTTGAGCTCTTCATGTTGTGTATGACTCATCCTACATGCTTCCTAATTAGGTAAATATGATCTTGGGATTTTGTAACACCCCTGGCCATCAACCCCATGGTCGGGCCAATGCTACTACGTAGAAAAACACTTTTGTAACAGATTATGCATTCTAATGAACTTAAAACGCTTAATTAAAGTTAAACATAGAATTAATACTAGCATTTTCAGGGTTAATGGAAATAGCAATAATTCATATGCACAACAAAATACGTGATAACATTGCAGGAATCACAGGCATGCAATTTAATTAATTACAGAATGACAAAACATAGTGACACTTATCTTTGAAATTGTCACGCACCACCAACTACGTGTAGACCTTCCACGAACCTCCCAGCCTTAGACCACACTGCTCATCACTCTCAGCAGTAGGTCACCCCTGAGCTGGGACTAAGCTCCGCCAGGTAAGGAATCCTAGGCTAGGTAAGGTTTACAAGAAGAATACACGTAAAAGAAGAAGGATTCTCTCCTAGGAACCACTTATGCCCACTTCCCATAGACTCTCCTTCCCCATATGCATGTCCCACCCCAGAAGTATACACCTTCTCTGTCACCTAGACAGTCCTTTGGTTGCTAACCTCCCTTGCCTTGGGATTCAACAACAGACCGGACCATAAATCTCTGAGCTCTGTGGAAGCTACAGGGTTCCTTCGAGGAGCTCTCTCCTTCCTTCGCGCACTCTCTCACCTGGAGAAAGTCACCCACAAGCTTGGTAAAACCTGCCTCTTCAACAACAATCACCTCCCTCACCTGGACAAAGGTTACACACAGGTCATACAACCAATTTCCTTAATCTCGTTCCCATACAAAGCAGAAAAACAACAAGACTCAGCAACGAACATATAATAACAACAAATCACACCCAGCCAAGAACTGTGTGGCCGCCATAGTCAACTAGGAAAACAAACATGGGTTTCCAAAAACAAGTAATAGAAAGATGCTTCAGCATAATAAGGCTCAACAATTATGAGACACTTTGGGTTTCCCCAAGCAGCAATAAAGGACAGACTCATGGCTCTGGTTTTAGAGATGCGTAAGGTGTACAGAGATTCCACGCAGAGACTCCCACGGTTTAGGTAAAGGGTCCACCATAAAACACCCAACAGAGGTCAATCAGGAACACCCGCTCGTTTAGACGGAATATGGAGAATGGACTCCCTGACTCAGGTGATGGATGGAGGAATGCCTGGCGAACCCACTCAGATGCAACCATACGCGGAAAATGGGAAGTGAACCCCCAACACGACTCACTTCCTGGGTTAAATTGCATGTGATCGGGCTGACACACGTCATCCATGAGGCTTCATGCGCTTCATCAGCTGGTGTGCACTTTTAGGCAGGATTTCCCCCTTCTAGGGATTTGGGATCAAGGAAAACACGTTTCACACATCATTTTTAGAATAATAATTTAATATTATTCTCAAGGGTTTAAGCCCCCTCAGCTTAGCCCCTCTTCCTACCTCTCAACCCTCTCTCCCTTACCCGGGATTTGTGGATTCTTAGTCCCCCATCACTCATTCATCATGGTCGATCCACACATAGAGATGGTTTTTATTAATACTATGCATAATTACATGTACAAAAATCAGGCTCCTGGCCTTCAACACTCAGGCTCCCTGGTCTAATAACACATAAGCCCACCAACTTATATAAAATTGGCTCACCAGCCTATAAAACATAATTACAATTCATAATGTAAGCTTTATACTTCATAGACATGATTTAGAATAATAGTGCAACTTTACACTGCATCTGCAAGCTTTTCAAAATTTTCAAAAAGATACGGGTACTCTTCCTGCATAACATCTTCATTCTCCCATTTCTCATCCTCAGGACCGTACTAGGTCCACTGGACCTTTACAAGCCCTATAGCTCAATTCTAGAGCTGTTTGCTTTTCTTGTCCAATATGCGCATAGGATGCACTTGCACGACACCTTCTTGTTCCACCTGAATCACATTCCAATCGATAACATGATTAGCATCTGGTATATATTTATTAAGTAATGAAACATGAAACAGATTATGTACAGTCATGGATGTAGGTAATGCAAGCATATATGCAACTGACCCAATCCTTTCCAGGATTTTAAATGGCCAACAAAATCTAGCTGCCAACTTTGTGCAACTTCCTAGCTTTAGGGAACTTCGGTTAGCTTTCACTTTTAGGAAAACATGATCACCCACTTTGAACTCTCTGTGGGTTTTGTTCTTATCATCATAACTTTTCTGCCTGTCCTGGGCAGATTTCAAATTCTGCTTATTTTTTATCATTTGGTCCTCCATCTCCTTGAGCAACTTTGGCCCAACTACTATTCTATCAGCTGGATTATCCCAACTCACTGGAGTATTGCACTTTCTTCCATAAAATGCTTCAAATGGGCTCATCTTCAACGATGCATGATACCCATTATTGTAGGTGAATTCTACCAAGTGTAGGTAGTCTTCCCATCTTGATGGTTTGTCCATCACATACATTCTCAGTATTTCTTTTATTACTCTATTCACCCTCTCTATCTGTCCATCAGATTCAGGATGATAAGTTGTACTAAAGTTCAGATTCATTCTGAATCCTTTGAATAATCCTTTCTAGAAATTCGAGTTGAATTTCGGGTCTCTGTCAGACACAATCGTTTTAGGAATTCTATGCAATCGTGCCACTTCCCTTATGAAAATATTAGCAACATATACTGCCTTGTGAGTAGTTTTCAGTGGAATAAATTGGGCAGCTTTTGTAATCTTTTCCACCACCATCATGATCGAATCATGTACCTTGGTTGTTCTGGGCAATCCCGTAATAAAATACATCGTTACTACTTCCCACTTCCACTCAAGAATGGGTAAAGGTTGCAACAACCCTACTACGTGCCTATACTCAGCTTTAACTTTCTGGCACTCCATACATCTGGTGATGTATTTAGCGATCTCTCTCTTCATACCCGGCCAAAAGTAATGGCTCTTGACCATTGTTATTGTTTTCTGATATATAGGGTGCCCTGCATAAGGCACATTATGCATCTCCTGCAAAATCATCTATTTCAAGCATTGGACATTGGGTACAAAAATTTTGTTCTTGTACAACAGTATTTCATCTGTTTCCAATTTATAAATTTCCATCTTCTATGGAATCTTACCCTGCTGTATCTTGGCTACCAATTCTTTGTACTGCAGATCTATATTTGCAGCCTTCAGAATTCTTCTTTTAATATCAGTCTGATACATGCTAATGGTTGTAGCATGTAATTCATGCACCCTCCTGTTGAGTGCATCAACCACTTTATTCTCCTTTCCATTGATATGCTTGATCTCAAAGTCGTACTCACACAGAAATTCCAGCCACCTACTTTGTCTAGCGTTTAAGGTTGGCTGATCAAACAAATATTTCAGACTGTTATGGTCTGTTCTGAGTTCAAACCTCCTTCCCATGAGGTAATGCCTCCATTTCTTTAGAGCATGAACTATGGCTACCAACTCCAAGTCATGGGTTGCATAGTTCTTCTCGTGCTCTTTTAATTTCATGGACTCATAACTGATTACAAATCCATTCTGACTGAGGACCCCTCCTAGTCCTCACATCCCTCTGTCCAGTGAAACTGCTTCCCATTTCTTTGCAAGGAAGTGATAAGGTGAGCTATCTTGGAAAACCCTGCGATGAATCTTCTGCAATAACCAGCCAATCCCATGAAGGATCTAACTTTCGTTATGTTCCTTGGCGCTGACCATTCTCTAATGGATTCAATCTTCTTAGGGTCTATCGCTATTCCATTCTTCATGATAATATGTCCCAAGTAATGGATCCGCTCAGCTTGGCATATAGTTTGTTCTCTCTTATCACCTACAACACCATCCTCATATGTTTTTCATGTTCTTCTTCAGTCCTAGAATACACCAGACTATCATCGAGGAAGAAGATGACAAACTTGTCTAGATAGTCCTTGAATACTCCATTCATCAAGATCATAAAAATAGTGGGTGCATTTGACAGTCCAAACGACACCACTATGAACTCGTAATGACCATACCTTGTTCTAAAGGTGGTCTTGTTGATGTCTTCATATTTTATTCTTACTTGGTGATATCCCGATCTTAGATCTATTTTCGAAAAAATCTTTGCATCCTTCAATTGATCGAAGAGATCATCAATCCTCGATAGAGGATACTTGTTCTTCACTGTTACTTTGTTCAATTGCCTGAAATCGATGCACAATCTGAACGTTCTATCCTTCTTATTTACGAATAGGACCAAGGCACCCCAAGGCGACACACTTGGGTGTATATACCCCTTATTTAGAAGTTCTTCAAGCTGCAGTTGCAACTCTTTCAGTTCTGGTGCACTCATCCTGTACGGATCCTTTGACACTGGAGTTGCTCCAGGCATCAAGTTCACAGAGAAATCGATATCCCTTTTCTGAGGTAGTCCAGGTACTTATTGGAATACATCTTTGAACTCTTTAAGTACCTCATGATCCTCAATACTTGACACCTTATCCTTAGGCATTTCCCCCACATGCACTGCAAATAAATGATAGCCTTTTCTGTAGCACTTATTTAGCGGCATTGTTGATATTTCTCTAACAGTAACAGATCTAGGAATTCCTTGGACGGATCTATGATTCCCTTCTTCATATGAGAAAGTGAATTCCTTGTTCCGATAGTCCAAGATGGCATGGTGTTGGTCCAACCAGTCCATCCAAATTAGACAGTCATAAGAGCCTAACGACAGAATGTTCAAATCGACCTTTGTGCTCACTCCATTCATGTCTATAGGACAGGACTTGACTAACTCCATGACTTTCCTCTTGGTTCCAGTAGCTAGCTGCACTAACCAAGACTTTTCATGTTTGCTTCTTATCAAATGCAAACATTCTACCACTCTAGGGTCTATATTGCTAGCCCCTAAATCAACTAAAATAGTAAACGGTTGGTTTTTTTATAATACCTTCTACTTCAATCATGTGCGAATGATACTTAGCTTGCTTATTGTCCAGGGCCACATAGATCCTTGGAATTCTACTGCCCATGTCCTCCACTGTTTCAGCTTGCTGAACATTGTGGAGAACTCTTACTTTATCATTTTTGTGGGGGAAATTTTTGTACCTATGGTTTTGTTTACAACCCCAACATTCCATAGGTGGTGGCCTTGACATTTTCCCACTCAATTCAACCTTCCTGGGCTCTCTAAGAGACAACTGTCCTAGAGGACTGTTTCTGAAAAAGGGTGGTTTATTTCCCTTCTGCCTCTGTTCTTTCTTGAACTTTTTCTAGTCTTCCCAAGCCTTCTGAAAGGTAGGATTTTCTCTTTGTTGTTTAAATAAGCATTTCACTCTTCTTATCGTTTCTTCCATAGTATTTGGGTCATCATAATGAATGTTATCCCCAATAGGAGGCAGTAATCCACTCAGGTACCTCTGATTCTTGACAGACGCATCTTTGATGAACATAACATACTTCAGTAATTCCAAAAACTTTTGTTCATACTCATCAATTTTCTTGTTGTGCAGCTTGAGTTCAAAGAACTTTTTCATCTTTTTTCCATAATATATTTTATTTAAGTATTTCCTCTCAAAATACCTCTTGAATTCTTGCCATGTGATGTCCCTTTCCCCGATGTGCTTCACCTTCACAAGTTGATCCCACCACATGGATGCCTTTCCCCTTGATTGATACATGGAAATCCTACCCTCTACATGAGAGGAACAATTCTACAGTTGAAATTATTTCCTCATACCCAACAAGCAGGTTTCAGCATCTTCCTCCTTCTTATGTTCTCCATCGAACGTTGGAGGCTTGATCTTGTTCATTTCCCCTTTCAATTCATCCATCCTAGATCTCTTGTGCTTTCTGGTAGGAGATGCGCTTGAACTACTGTGTGCTTCCCTACTATAATTCTTTAGGGAGCGACGACGATGTCTACTGACACTCCTTGATCTTATTTTCCTCTCAGGGGTCCTGCGACTCTCTGTATTCCTTGAGTCACTCTCCTTTTTCAATTTCTTTTATATTCTTTCCAGACTCTTCAACATCCTTAATTTGAATTCACCCTACCTATCCCTAACTTTCATGAGATTTCGGCTATCTTCTCAGTGAGCCTAGGCATCTCTCTACAATATTTCAATGAATTTCATCATATGTTCTTCCTTATCCATCTCTTTTCCTTGCCCATTAGCATTTGATCCTTCGACTCCCAAGTTGACATTCATTACTTCTCTTTCATTCTCTGAATTGGAGGCAATCCACACCTCTTCCATTCTCTACTCTCAACAACAAACCTATTCATTTCTGGCACTTTATAAGCTTCTACAAACACACATGCAGACAACAGGGATTTGTCAGGTCATCATTCTTAGCAAATTCCACACATTCAAGACCATTCTGATTTAAGAAAACACTTCAAATTCACAAATTTTATGAGTTCTACTCGGCTCTGTAATTTTCGGGTGATAGCTCCCTCTTTCTCCCTACCCTTGTAACCAAATTTCGTGACCAAATGATAGACTACTAGGTGCTACTCGGGCTTTCGACCTTCGAAGAGTTTAAGGCACACACATCTATCTCCAGGAGTTTCGATTTACCAAATTTGCGTAAATTAGGTGGATCAACGGTCCATGTTTACCCAACATCCAATGGTTAAAATCCACTATGAATCTTCCATCTTCGAATATTTCGAGACTTTAGGACTTTGGGTTTCAGGGTTTCGGTCCTCGAGGCTCTCATACTTGCTTCCCTCTCCAACCCCTGACTTTCAAAAATTCAATTTCCTTACCCTCTGGGCCCACAGCACAACTATCACCCACCAAGGTAGTGACACATGGTATCCTTAAGAAGGTCCACCTCACTCCCAGCGATGTCATGGGGCCCCACTACTTTCACTTTTCGTTTCAAAGTTTCAGGCATAAGGAGTTCGTGCATCCACACATCTCGAAATTTTGTTTGCCGAAATTATGAAATTACGGTCTATCATCTACTTGATCCAATGGTCCTAATTCCCCATGATCTAACAACTCAGATCTCATCGGCATTTCGCGTATCGATATTTTGTGTGTCACAAGGTCGAAGGATTTTCCACCTTCGTCCTCCCTATTCCCGAAATGTCGATTTCTTCCTAGACAATTAACGATCCAGATCTCTCTTAGATTGACGATTGTGATCCAGTTGTGAATTCACGTTTCATGAATTCTCACAAACTCACCCTTAGACCATTTCAAGTCACAAGTCAGTGAAAGGTTGATCTCTCTCGAGGCGTCCTTTCTGATGGACAGTCCTGATGAATTTGGGATTTCATGTATCGTGATTTCCACACTCCTGTGCAAATCCAAAGGGTTTTAAACCTTGTGCACATTGTCCAGATTTCACGGTTGTGAGGGTTCTCCTTTCCTCCCAAATAGATTCTATAGATCCAACACTTATGGTGTTGAGTTCTCTCTCTCCTTGTGGCCATATACCATGGTAGTTGTAGTTTTATAATACCGCAACACCTCCTGAGCTTTGTAACATGGTCAAGTAGTCCGTTGAAGCTCAGAAACATTCTGAGGTTTAAAATTAGTCCTCCAAACATAATTTCTTCTCAAACCTTGGTCCAAAGACCACTTATCCATCCCATCCAGGCTCATCATTGAAACTAGGCTTTGATACCATACTGTAATGCCCCCAACCATCAACCCCACGATCGGGCCAACGCTACTATGCGGAAAAACACTTATGTAACACATTATGCATTATAATGAACTTAAAATGCTAATTACAGCTAAACATAGAATTACTGCTAGCATTTCAGAGTTAATGGAAATAACAATCATTCATATGCACATCAAAATGCGTGATAACATTGCAAGAATCACAGGTATGCAATTTAATTAATTATAGAATTACAAAACACATTGACACTTATCTTTGAAACTTTCACGCACCACCAATTGCGTGTAGACCTTCCATGAACCTCCCAGCCTTAGATCACACTGCTCATCACTCTCAGCAGTAGGTCACCCCTAAGCTGGGACTGAGCTCCACCAGGTAAGGAATCCTAGGCTAGGTAAGGTTTACAGAAAGAATACACGTAAAAGGAGGATTCTCTCCCACAAACCACTTATGCCCACTTCCCACAGACTCTCCTTCCCCACATACCTATCCCACCCTAGGAGTATACATCTTCTTTGTAACCTAGACAGTCCTTCGATTGCTAACCTCCCTTGCCTTGGGCTTCAGCAACAGACTGGACCGGAAATCTCCAATCTCTGTGGCAGCTACGAGGTTTCTTCCAGGAGCTCTCTCCTTCCTCCACGTACTCTCTCACCTGGAGAGAGTTTCTCACAGGCTTGGTAAAACCCGCCTCTTCAACAACAATCACCTCCCTCACCTGGAGAGAGGTTACACATAGGTCATACAACAAGTTTCCTTAATCTTGTTCCCGTACAAAGTAGAAAAGAAACAACGCTCAGCAACGAACATACAACAACAACAAACCATACCTAGCCAAGAACTGTGTGGCCACCATAGTCAACTGGGACAACAAACATGGGTTTTCCAAAATAGGTGACAAACAGACGCTTCAACATAACAAGGCTCAGCAGTTACGAGACACTTTGGGTTTCCCCAACTAGCAATAAAGGATAGACTCACGGCTTTGGTTTCAGAGATGCGTAAGGTGTAAAAATATTCCACACAGAGACTCCCACGGTTCAGGTAAAGGATCCAACACAAAACACCCAATAGAGGTCGCTCGAGAATGCCCACCCGTTTAGACGAAACATGGAGAATGGACTCCCTGACTCAGGTGATGGATGGAGGAATGCCCGATGAACCTACCTAGATGCAACCGTCCGTGGAAAATGGGAAGCCAACCCCCAACATGACTCACTTCCTGGGTTAAATTGCATGTGTTTGGGATGACACATGTTGCCCATGAGGCTGCATGCTTTTCATCAGCTGGTGTGTGCTTTTAGGCACACATTTCCCCTTCGAGGGATTTGGAATCAAGGAAAACATGTTTCACACATCATTTTTAAAATAATAATTTAATATTATTCTCAAGGGTTTAAGCCCCCTCAGCTTAGCCCCTCTTCCTGCCTCTCAACCCTCTCTCCCTTACCCAGGCTTTATGGATGCTTAGTCCCCCATCACTCATTCACCATGGTCGGTCCACATGCAGAGATGTTTTGTATTAATATTGTGCATAATTACATGTACAAAAATCAGGTTCCTAGCCTTCAACACTTAGGCTCCCTGGTCTAATAACACATAATCCCACCAGCTTATATAAACTTGGCTCACCACCCTATAAAACATAATTAAAATTCACAATGCAAGCTTTATAGTTCATTGACATGATTTACAACAGGGCTCGGCCTTTGGGACATTACATATTTGATCAATGTGATGTTGAATACCCTCTTTGGTGGAAGACCATCAGGGAGTTCATTAGGTATAATATCAACATATTCTTATAGTAACTTGACCACATCAATAGGAATTAGTATTTATTCCATGAATCCCTCTTTCACTATTAATGCATAGAAAAATCTCATTTCCTTTGTTTCATTAACAAAATCTCTTTTTGACAACATATTATGAGTTTCCCCCTCATCCTTAAGGAACAATAAGACAAATTTCAATCCATCCTTTCAAAAGGTGTAGGTATTCTTTCCTCCATCATGCATGACTTTTCATCATATTTCCAAGGCCTCCCCAATAACGTATGACATGCATCCATCAGAATGACATCACACCATAATTCATCGTTATAAGTCTTACCAATGGAAAATTTTATCAAACATATTTTATTAATGGTGACTTCATTCCCCTTTTTGAATCATGCAATTTGGTAAGCACGGGGATTTGTTTCACAATGTACTTTCAATTGATCTACCATCTCTCTAAAAACCATATTCTCACAACTACCACTATCAATAATAACTTGACATACCTTTCCCCAAGAAGTGCATTTGGTTTGAAAAATATTTGTCCGAAGACAAGAATATTCATTGTCGCTACTCTACCTTTTCTCTTTTTTTGGAATCACCATTGACCTTCGTATCATGAGAATCTCCCCCATATCACATGGGACTTCAAATTCATCTCCTTCTTCTTCATTCTCAACTTGGACCAAGTTTAAACTAGGTTGTTGTCTTTGCTTAAGCTCTTTCATGTTATAATTTGGGCATTCCAATCCTTGATGACACTCTACACCACACATAAGGTCCTCCTTTTCCACCACCATAACCTTTACCCCTCTGAAATCCCCTTCTTCATGGTGGATTCAGGTTACCTTGTCAAGTATCTTTTTCTTTCTTAGCTCCTTGGGATGATTCGCCTCTACCATAGGTAAAACCACCTCATGAGGTAGACAATGTAACCCTCCTTGCTCCTAAATTCCTTTGAGAAAATTGTCAATTTTTTTTTCCTCGACCTTTAAGGATAATTGCTATGCCTCTTCCATGCTGCAAACCCTATGTATGCTCAACTCATCTTGAATAGGAAATTTTAAGAAATTCACATACCTTACAACCAATTGCTCATCAATTTCCTAGTGATCCACACTAATTGAAAACTGATAAAACTCATTTGTGAGTTCCTCCATGGTGGAAAGGTTTTCATTAAAGTTATGAAATATATGAAAAAAAGGGTATGGGCATAGTCCAAAGGAAAACAAATTTATCGCATTTTTTTCCATCTTGCTCTATGTCCTAATTTTGTCTTTTCCTTTTTTTGTTTTGTCTTTTTGCACATGATCCCACTAGATCATGGTGTGACCCTTAAACTTGGTGCGTGTAATTTTTACCTTCTTTTCCTCTGTCATTGGCTTCCATTCAAAAAAAATTCAATAGATTTCAGTCAACCTATTAACTCTTTTGGTTTAAAACACCCTACATATTATGAAACTTCCATTTTGATCCCATCATTTCTCCCTTCTAGAGCCCTCAACAACATCTCTTCAAAATTCATGTCCTTTCATTGTTCTTCTTCATGTTCAACATTCCTATCTACATCTCCTCGGTTTATCTCCTCATTAGACACTTCTCTTTTTATTGTTCTATGACTAACCAACACGTTTTCAATATCTTCTACTTGCCTTTGAGGTTTTGCATATCTCTATGCATCTAAGCAAGATACCCAACTCTTCATCTTCCTCTCCTAGCCATCTTCATTCTATGATACTAGATAATGTAGCCAATTAACTTAGATTTATTTACAGATCTAAAAACCATGCAAACACATGAGAATGGAAAATAATTCTCTTTTATTCCTTATCCATCCTAACTATTATAGTGGAAGTTCAACCCCTTATAACTAATATATGAGATTTTCAAAGACAACTAATTTTAGAAAAAAAACTAATTTTAGGAAATTATTGCATGACTCTAAAACTGTCCAATAACTAAGAGATAACTAAAAACACAATATTTTTCAACTCGTTTTCTTGATTAGGTTCATATACTAAGGGATAACTAATAATTACAAATTTAAAAATTCCCGTAAAAACACTAAAAACCCAATTTGAGGCCTTATATGAAGGAATTTTGCTCCAGGAAAATTTCAAAATGATGTCGTATTTGAAGGATAATATGTACATGGTATTGAACTCTTTGAGACACTCCCTATAAAATTTCATCGCAAATGGATAACCGAGTCAAAATTTATGACCCTCGAAAAATCCATGCATCAATTTGGTCGAATGCACTCCAACTCCATCTTTCATCATGCGACCTGAGTACGTAATTCATGAACCTTAGTCGATTTACAACTACAACTTGAATGGATGATTTTCTATTACTCAAGCCTGAACATCAACACAACTTGTTTTGTCAAACAAAGATTTGCTCTTACTCCATCTATCTGCCTTTAGTACTTACAAAAATTGGCTCAAGGATGACCTAATTAATAGTGGTGGGGACTTGTTGGAACCCATTTTTGGTTAAGTATAGCACACGCAAAAACATATTTGTGCATGATCATTCCAAGTTTTGTCTAATTTTTTCACAAAGAATGAACAAAAGTGCACACTATACTAAGTTTTGTAAATTTCACACCAAGCTAAATTATACCAAGTGTGTGTTAGTTCAAGTTTTATCAGTTGCACAATAAATCAATAAGATGGCCACCAAATTTAAGAAAGGAATCACTGGAAAATATTCCTAAATGATTAATTCTAGAATCACAACAAGACATGGGACAACTAGAGGATGAGATGGCTAGGTTATTAAGATATCCTTGATGCAACAATCCTATGTCGAACACTAGAAGGTGCAAGAAGCATGTGCGACAGTCATCACTAGAGCGAGTGGAGTAGAGAAAGAGAAACAAAGCTCCCGAGCAGGAGAAAACTATAAAATAAAGCATCTACAATGGAGATAGAGTTACATGGTTAATTGGAGAATACATAGAGTCATTCTTGTCGATCTCATTTGGAGCCTTCTCTAATAACGTACTTCTTTTTAATATACACAAAGTCTATTGTAAATCTGCAGTATGAGAAGGTCATGCATTGTGCATTGTGTTGTGTATTTATGTACTTGTTTAATGAGTATACGAAGCTTTATTGTTGTCAAGTACAATGTTGATTAATGTGTATTGTGGATTTTCATTGAATGGAATGAAAGGAATGATAATATGGTTGTATATTTTTTTACTTTTTATTCCCCATGAGTTATTGGATATGAATTGCACTTATATTAGTTGAGATGCATAGTTGCATGTTTAGCCTTCATCCCCATCACAATACTTTATGGTCTTTGTGATCCTCTCTGCATCTCGGGTGATACCTTTCTCTGGGCGAGGATTGATATGTCGATGTTTTGGGGTTGTTTTCGGTAAAATATGGACAAACCCCGGGTCTAAAACCCCCAATGTGAGGAAGGATGTGCGCAAGCATGAAACGAGCCAAAAAAACTTATCTTATTATCCTTCTAAACTAAATGTAATTATATGCAAACTAAGAGTTTTGACATTACAAGGAGTTAATGTATTTTTATTTGTTCCAAAAAGTAAACAATGTCATTCTAAAAAAATTCCAAAACTGACCAATTAAATTTAGATTACCATAAACTAAATTACCAACATTTTATGTAATCAAATTCTATCATCCAAATTATTGTATTAAAAATTTAGTTTATTATTTTTCTAAATTAAATATACTTATATTTAAATTTAGAGTTCTCATGTTATAAGTAGCTCAACTATTTCTTTTAGTTTCTTTTACCCATTAAACATGTTCCAGGAACTCAACACTTCAATTGTTAAAGGGGTGTCAAGGTTTCACAACAATGTTCCCATAATTCAATATTCCAATTGTTAAAAAGGTTCCACAAGAATCTATCCTCATTTGATGGACCAAAAACCACTCAAACTAGACATGCTTCAGGAATTCAACATTTTAGTTGTAAAAAAAATAATACAAAATTTTCCTAAATTATAGTACAAAATTCCCATTCATGCTTAATAACATAACACAAAAATTGATAGTCTTTAAAATCAATAAGTTTAGCTATTTTTCATGTACATTAATAATAGTCTAGAAAAAAAGAGTGACAATTTATGTTCCTAAAGGAATCATGTATGCATTTAGAGGTTGGTAGTCATATCCTTGGGAGTGGCCTACCTAACACGTAATTTTCCTTGAGAACATTTTGGTTTGTCATTTTGACAATATATGATCACTTTCATTGCATTTGTCAATTACAGTCATTACATTACTTCGATTGTAAAGTCCCTAGTAATTTTCCTTCAACTTCTATTTATTATAAATTGTTGTAAATAATTGTGGCTGAACTATTTCAATTTAATTTAGGTTTAATTGGGTGAAGTTAGAGTTAATTATATCGAGTCACCATTAATCCTACACAAACAATAACAATATTAAGAATCTATTTTAAATGGAGATCATTTTAATTAATGAAGGTATCAAATCACTTTTTTGTTATTAAAGAAAAAATATTTTATTGTTTGTTGTAATTCATTTGTAAACTAATATTGTTCTATTTTTTTCAAACTTTGCATAAGGGGAAGGTACTAAATAGTACTAAGAAACTTTTCTAACCTCATTGATGGTGTTTCAAGATATTTTTCCAATCATTTTACGACTAATTATTTAAGGTAAAAGACATAATAATCAGTAAGTATTGTGCATGGTTGAAGAAGTCACAAAGTGCTTCCATGGCATGAATATACAGTGATTAAAATTTACCCTTTCTTATCTGAGGCTTTCTTTCCCATAGGATTTTCAAAAAGTTTCAACAAGCATGGGCCTTATACAAAATTTAATAATACTTTGTTTTTAGTATTTCTTTTAAATTCAATAATATTTTAACTTTAATTTATTATCGCTAAGTGTTAGTCAACAACATATTTTCCTTAGATTTTTTTATGAGAAATATTTTTTTATTTAAATCAAAGTTCCATTTAGACTCCTAATATTTTATCTTGGGGCTATTTTTTATGATGTTGGATTTTAATTATGCAATAAATTTGGGTACTTAGTGATGTTTTTCAAGTTCCTTGGCTTCTGTACATTTCCATTTGATGGGATTGAATCCTTGGTCTCTCTTGCAGTTAAAAAAGCACTCTCATGACTTCCCATTAAATTCTTAAGCCTCAAATCTTCATCAAATTAATATTGAAAATTTCATTTTACATAATTTGATGTCTTAATGATCCAAGAGGATCTAAGGAATGCTCACAGAAGTCGAGAAGGGCCTAGAATGCTCACATAGGTCCTAGGGGATCCATGAAAGCTCAAATTTAACCATCTCAAATTATCTCAAAAACGACATCAATGCATAGAGATCGACGATATATTTCCAATGATGAAAATTTCATTTCAAACATAGTTCGTATGCAAAAGCTATGAGCAGTCAAAGTTTGAGTCAAACAGGAAAAATTCAAAGTTCAAAGTACATGGAAAAAAGAGGTGACATGTGTCACCACTTCAAGGGTGACACATGGCACATGGTTATTGGAATCTAATTGGGAAGATCATACCTCTAGGTAGATGAATTGCATGTTGAAAAGTGGTGCACAAGTTGTCCAATTAAATGTTGACATGTGGCATTGGAGAGCCAATGAGAGGTTTCCATGTGGAAACCTCCCATTGGCCAATATTGGTTAAGTTATATAAAATTATGGATTCAACGGGGGTTCAACCCGCAACCTCCATAAACTTTCAAAGCTTTACACCAAGCTAAGTCACTAATACGCCATCGCATAAGTCTTAACAGTCATATGGCATAAATTTTATTTAACATGAATTGAAGTTCCATTTGGGAGAGAAAAAGTGTTGAGGGTTAAGACCCCAGTCCCTGGTCTATTTCTATTCCGTGTAACCACTAGTCAAATCACAAAGGGACTAATGCAAATTCCAACAGGTTTATATATATATATATATATATATAAACCTGTTGGAAGTTACATTAGTCCCTTTGTGATTTAACTGGTGGTTACACGGAATGCAAAAACGACTGTAACTATAATATATAGTTGTAACTATATATTAAGACTAACCAACAAAAATTCCAACGGATGATGAGGACCTCTACTATATTTATCCTATGGTTTAACCATTATACCAAACCACCTTGTATTTAACAGGATGCCTCCAAATTTAGTAATTAAGTTTCCATGTTTTTGGTCGGAGGTTTGGGAGGTCTGCGGTTGAGATCCCAACACTTCAGATGCATTCTAATGTGCATGGATTCCAATGTGAGAATAGATCTTGAGGTATGAACTGCATTATTTTGCATGTTAATTTTATATGTTTCATGCAAAAGCGTTCCATAGGGTATACTGTCCACACCTAGGAAAGTTTATATTCGTTGGATTGATTTTTCCACAAGGATTACGAATATAAAGTATATTTTGTGATCATTGGTAAAAGTATTATTTCAGTTTGTCATGTGTGAGACACATAGTCTTATTATACGTGTAAAAAGGGGTTTGTTCGACCCCTGTTCAGAATTTGGCCGACTTTATACTCAAATTTCTCAGAATTCTGCATGGAATTCAATGGTAAACTCCTTTTCTTGTATTGAATAGTGGAATTAAAGAAAGTTCGCTAACTTGGTTTTTAATAAGTACATATTGTTATGTCATTTGATATTTTGCGATGATAAAGAACAATATTACTATTTGAAGAAGACTTGAAGATGAAATGATAAATGTCATTTACATATGTAGTTTTAGTTCTTTTATTTTCTTCTATTTCATCTCATTTACTCTTCAAGTTATTCATCAGTATAAATGAAGTTTATGGACAAATAAACATATTCACATTTGTTTTTGCAAATATTCAAACGATCTTCATTTACCAAATTTGGTCGAATGTTTATCTGTATTTAAGAGTTAATTTTACATTTGGGGATTTACAGATCACTTAAGCTATGGGGTTTGATTATTATTATATCAAAATTTATACCCCCAATATCAATATGACCTACTACACATGTAATAATTTCAAATGGCAACGTCATTTTTTCATCCACCTATTACCTAATATCAAACTATTATTCGGATAGTTCAATATTTAAATGTGTAACACCCTCCCATTTCGTTACGACAACAAGCCTCACATAACATGTGAAATTTTTTTGTGTGTGTGTGTGTGTAGAAGGGTAATAAAGACATTATACTCAATGTTGCAACACGACGACGAACATGACGCATGAAACTCACGCGACAACAACATAATGACCTAAGAAGCACATCAAGCACCTAGAAGCAATGTACAACAATCAACCAATGAAGAATAACAACGACTACCCACCCGTCCTACCCTGCAAAGGTTAGGACCTCCCGGACACATAAGCAACGCTCAAGCCCAGGTTCCCATCGATTTTGACCATTTAAGGTCTCAAGGATGGCAACTGTTATGAGGAACAAGGAGGTGTCTACATCCCACTTGACACAAGAAGACCAAGCCTACTAAGCCAAGGACAATCATCCTAACAACCTAACGCACCCAAATATAATTACACAAGCAACTAGAAACCTTCATTGAGAAACCAAGTGCATTAAAAGTTTATGACCAAGTACAAGCATTAAAGTAATGAACAACAACACCCTCAATGGGAAGCACAAGCCAAACGACTTTGCCGATATCCCGATCAATCATCGAGTCAAGCTCATTAATAATTACAGTATATTTTAATCATCTATTATGAGCCCAACTTAAGGTTTTCAATCTAGTCTTTATTCTCCTTACAAATTTTAATTTATATACCACCTAAACGGACAATTCTATAATAATCCACCTCTCTGTCCAACTAGCTATTTAATTGAATAATCATAATAACCATCTTAAAGTATTTTTCACTCACTATAAGGAATAAGGTATTTCCTATGTTTATGTGCAAATCAATTTATTTTCCTTTACAATGGTAGTTATCATTTATGGACCCACTAAAATACCATATAACACCCTTGGGCATATTGATGAAGCTAAACATGTTGATCTATTTTAAAGTACGGTCCCCCTTTTTTTTTACCACTCTACTTTATCTTCCCTCACAATTTTTTTTTTGGGGGGGGGCAATCATTGTATTGTTGCAGGAGACTCTTAGCACAAAATTATTAATATTGTATATACAACCCAACACTTCCAATAAATCATTCTTTTGGTTTTATAGGTAGAAGTCGATGCCCACAGGATTAACTAGTCTAGCGGTGGCTAAGGGACCACAACATAGTGCTGTAACGCATTCTGTTGAAGCTAAGAACCAATGAACACTTATTTACACACATAACTCCATTTAATCCTGAAAAATCGTTAGCATAAGGTTTAGATAGAAATCAGTCTACGCTACATTGATTCATATTTAACATCTTATTTTCTGATGCATCATTATCAAAATTAAAATATAAGAGTTCTAGAAATTATACGATTTCTTTTGACAGAGTGGTATCATCATTATCAAAATTAAAATATAAGAGTTCTAGAAATTATACGATTTAATTTTGACAGAGTTGTATCATTCGTCCTTTTGGTACTTTCATTATTTTTAGAACATATTTAGGTTCCAAACAATAAATGGTAGACTGCCAAAATTGAAAGTCGTTACTAGGAAGGAAGGCAGGAGACTTCAAGCAAATGAAAATGTAGAATACAAGAATGATTTTCGTCCTGACCATGGCAGTGGCACTTTGTTCTTTTTTCTACAGGCCCAATGCCAGGTATCAAAGGCAAGACGCGGTCAATCCCGGGAAAATATCGTGGGTGTTTTTCCAGATGACACAAGCAAGCATTTACACAGCCAAATTGTGGGCATTTCAGCAAATCCAATCAATGGTTTTAAAAGAAAGAACGTGGGCGTTAACAACATTACACCAGTCAGGTTTTAAATGGAACTTCATGGCCCTTCACATCAATACACAATCACTTTGTTGATGGCACATCACGGCCTTTTAACAGCAATACACAATCACCTTTTTAATGGCACATCGCGACCTTTTAACAACAATACACAATCACCTTATTAATGGCACATCGCGGCCTTTTAACAACAATACATAGTCACCTTATTAATGGCACATCACGGTCTTTTAACAACAATACGCAGTCACCAAATGGAGGGTAAAATCGTGGTCAATCTGAGTAAATAAATCACTGGTAAAAATCGTGGTAACAGTAAAGAAATGAATCCATGGAGCAGTCATTCGTGTAGTAAAATCGGTGGCAATAAACTCTGGAAGGAAAATCGTGGAATTAAATCAGGCTAACAGTAGAGACCTACAATCCATTTAGCATTCAATTGAAGGCTTCCAAAAAATGGGACATCGAAGACTTTGTAATACCATTTCCCTTCATTTAACTGAGAAATCAACTAGGACACGACACAGTCAGAATTTCGATTCCACTCAAGGGCATCACGCTATCCAAACATCTTCAACAAGTTTAAATCATAAAAACATATATATATAACACAGTCATATTTAATGCAACACTGGCCATTCTAGTTAACAATTCATTGTCCAAAATCCACATACAATCGATGCTCAACAAGAACGTTTCGGTACATGACCACACAATTGCTATCAAAACAATAATGTTGCCTAAAACTTTAAACATTGGCTCATTATAATTTTCTCATTATAAACTCGTACACAAAATAGAATCGTAGATTGCTATCATCAAGTGAAAATGCAATCAATAACTAAGCGATCTCAGTCAGTAAAATAAAGAAATTGCAGTCCATACATCAGCCAACACAGAGATAAATCGGCAAGGACACTAAGAAATCCATACGCAGAGGTCTTTTTTCTAGAAGTCGCAAGACAAAAAACTATCAAGGAAAACAACAGAGGTAGCTGATGGATGGTTTTGTCCTTTGCTTCACCATCCTCGCATAGAAAAGTAGGGCATTGAGATCCATAGGTTTTTTAACGCTAAGGCGATGACCGTAGATCAAGCTCCTGGCCGACTGCTCAGGCGAAGACTGGTGAGCTAGGGATGAAAGCTAAGCAACCACAAAGGACACAATGAACATAGCCAGTTGGTCTATACATGTGGGTAAATGAAGTCCATGGGATTCAACAACCATCTAGCTAAGCGAAGGAAAGTTTCAGTCGCCAATTTAAAAAAAACATCATTTTACCCTTCCATTAAATAAGCAGATCCAAGCATAAGTCATAATACATTTTACCATACAAAAATGAAGAGAGCGTATTGTTTCCTGTTTTCCCACTCTGAATGACGTCCTGCGTGCTCCTTGCAACTCCCACTCATCGAACGTCGAGACTTCATCGGTACCTCCTAGCCAATGCTCGGGGTACTCTTCTTCCCCCTTAGCCCCCGGGCCGCAAAGGGGCTATGCACACTATCCAAAGATTTCGACTAGCTCCCAGCTCACCTCGCAAGGCCGAGCTACCACTCCTCACCAAGT
Organism: Picea engelmannii; assembly: GCA_009831015.1. NCBI lineage: Eukaryota > Viridiplantae > Streptophyta > Pinopsida > Pinales > Pinaceae > Picea > Picea engelmannii. Next base: position 110,157 of record ML826975.1, read on the forward strand.
TGGGCATCCCAACTCCCACAAGTAAGTCAGTCAAGTAGATAATTCTGCAGTGTAATGTTATGCAAACAGAAGATGTCCCTTCATCCTTCTCCTTCCCTTATTATATAGAGTTTCAAACTTCCTTTATTTCCTAAAATCTTATTTAATTAAAGTTTTAAAAATAAATTAATAAAACATTTTCTCCGTACAAGTGTCACCCATCCCATACATTCCTCCATTAATTAATTTCTTTAATTAATTAATTATCTTATTTCCCTCACCCACGTAGAGTTACTCCTAGAATCACTCCTAGGTGTCCCCAAATTCCCTTACAGGTTGTAAAGACTTTCCCTATTATTAAATTTCTAATTCAATTTAAATTAGAAAGCTCTTAAATGGTAGATTCTTTACTAAGTTGACTTTCCGCTTTTGCCCTTAAGTTCCCCTTTTTCCCTTTTTTATTTTTACCTCTTTTTCTAGTTTCCTAATATTTTAAATTTTCCCTCTTTCCCCTTTTTACTTAGAACTCAAAAAGGCAGGTGTGGAAATTAACCCCCTTTTCTCTTTTCTTATTTAATTAGTATATTTTAATTTATCAAGGTAATAAAACAATTAATTCCCTTTTTAAATTTTAATCCAACATATTTTTTTTTGAAACAATTTATTTCTTACCCCCTTCATGTTACAAGATTTAACGAAGATATAATTATTATTCATGTGGTTTTTATTATTATTATTATTAGAGAGATAAAATTTTACCACTAGCATAGTTTAGACTTAAGCCTTAAATTTTCATATGGGGCGACATTTAATTAGGGAATTTGTTTTAAAAATACTTAACACATTATTCGTCGTAAGGCCATCTATGTTCATTCCTCTATAATCAACAACGTGGCGTGCCCTTCAGGATGCACTAGGTTCTCCAAGGGTGCCACTCGCCTCATATATTCCCTTGTGTGATGTGCCCTTCAGGACGCACTACGTGCACCAAGAGTGCCACTCGCCACTCTCTATTTTTCTTGCATGACATGCCCTTCAGGACGCACCACGTGCTCCAAGGGTGCCACTCGCCTCTTGACTGACTTGGTAGACATCAATAACCCTTGGAGTCAATACTACACCAGGTGAACTTGTGGGAGACTAAGGGCCTCTAAGGAATAAGGCCCCCCCTGCCTTATTGCACACCCCTTAGAATCATTGTGAGTGACTGTTGCAGTCTACCCTCACAACATCGTGGTTCCTCTTGAACAAGGTAATCGTTAACCTACAGTTCGAGCCACGACAGGAGTTATAGTAGGTTGCGATAGGGATACTATCCACACCTGTCCCTCAACATCTCTGGTAGTCATGTGTGACCCCTTTACTCCATATGTGAGTCTGGTCGACAATCTATCATCAGCCTGCATCATCAACAAATCATGTCAGAACATATCCATATCATATCATATAATCATATGAATTAATATTAAAGTAAAACAATCAAACCCCAATGGTACACTCCCTGATTCGATCTGGAGTCCAAGGGTTCCATCGATGTCTATGCATCCTCAAGGTCCAAAATCCTGCACACTCAGTAAAACTGAGTCAATAGCACCTGTCTATGTCATTGCAGTTAAACCATGTCATCAACCCATAATGCCTCATAATCAAAATCAAATGTTTTAATAGCATAATAATCCGGATCACTTGCAAGCAAGTGTCCTCTAAGAATAATTTCACTCAGTGTGTGAGAGCGGGATGTTACAAAATGTTAATGAGCATGCTTGCCCTTAGAAAATGAAATGAAAAGAGTACCACTAAAATTATGTATAATTTGATTTTCCCTTGGAAAATGAAATGAAAAGAGTACCAATAAAATTATGTATAGTTTGATTATAATTGAGCATTCAATTCGTAGTGATTCATGAGAATTTAAATATTAAACTGTTTTTCAATTTCTAACAAGGTTGAAATTTGGCATCACATTTAAAATTCAATTTAAATTTTCATGACCCTCACATATGTGCTAGCTTTATTTTTATGATAAAGCCACTTTTAATATTTTTTTGGGAACCTTGAAGTTCCCACCAAACATTTAAAATACATTCAAATAGTAGTGATAGTTTCTTTAGCCACCTATTTATTTTCACACCTTTTTTTAAGAGGCAAGGTCTAAGCAACTTTATTTCCTATTCCACTTGTTTATCTTTTTTACTTATTTATATATAGAAAAATATAGCATCACATATCTTTCATTCTAAATTACTTATTAATTTCTCATTATTTATGAAATAATCATTAACCTTTTTCTCAACTCGTATATTTTTCTGCTAAAGCAATAAGAATTTACTCTCAATTGACATGTATAAAGATTTTTTGTGCAAGAAATATATTGAAACTAGTAACAACCACATTAATAATATTTTTGTTGTGCAAGAAATATATTGAAACTAGTAAAAAACACATTAATAATATTAATGTGTCTATAAATGTCGATAGGTGTATATTTAGCACATAAATAGTGGTTTGACTATGGTTGATTGTATTTCACCATTGTTAACCATGATTCACATGAATTGATACATTCATTAGTGGTGACATTACATTTTAACATTCATAAAGCGTTATGACTCATTGAGTTTGGTTGACATTGGTTGGAAACAATTTTGAAGGGTTGTGTTGGATTGTGATATTAGTTAATGGTTATGTCTCATTGCAACATTGATCTTGGTTGATTTATATTGAGTTGCTTCATTCCTCGATGGTTTTGTTGCAATGTGACATTGATTAAGTATTATGTAACATTATGAAATTAAGAGGTTGATTATGGGATACCATTGTTGACCAGGGTTCACTATGGTTAAAAATAGTTGAATATGGTTGAATTTGGTTTATTTTGTTTGACTATGGTTAACTTTGGTTGAATATCGTTGACCATGTTTTCCTATGGTTGAATATTATTGGCTATGTTTCAACATGGTTGACAATAGTGAACCATTTTTAACATGGCTGAAAATGGTTGACCATGTTATGTTTTTGTTAACAATGATTTCACCATGGTTGATTATGTTTGACCATTGTTAATGATGATTCACATGAACTGCATGTTCATTAATGTCTATGTTACATTGCAACGTTTATGAAGGGTGATGTGTCATTGATTTTAGCTAAATTTAATAGGTCATGGTTGACTATATTTCAGTGTGATTGACTATGGTTATTAACAATTTGAGCATGGTTGATTATGGTTGACCATATTTAACCATGGTTGCCACATTTGACTATCATTAAATATGATCAACCATGTTTAAATATAGTTGAACAAGGGTGAAAATGGGTGACCAATATTTAATAGTAGTGATTCATATTTGGCTCTTTAGAGTGTTCCCTCCCACCTAGATTTAATATTGACACTAGTTTTTAGCTATTTCCCTACTTTTGTTATGCACTTGAAGTGTAATATTTTCTATAACAAGAAGATATATGCATCTATATATCATTGGCTTTATGCATTACTAATAATATGCATATTTAGTGGTAGTAGTTTAAATATATCTCTATGTAATGTGTCATCCAACCTAGGTCTATTTTAGTGCCTACTTTTAGTCATTCCCTACTTTAGTTCCAGACTTGAAGTTGAAGCCTTAATCCATGTAGTGGGCCTTTCCCACTACAAGATGAATATCTCTACTTCAGTCTCACACTTGAGTAGAAGCCTTGCTTCATCCAAGAAGAATTGATTATTGTTTCTTCACATTTCCCATGCTCAATCTCTTTTGAGGATGGAACCACACATAGTTACCCCCACATTCACCATGTACCGATCACTCTCCATATGTTAATAGAAACTCATTGATGGCATATACCACTAGATGTGTCCAATCACCATTTTCTCTCTACAAAAATCTCACATATCAGCTTAGGAAAGCTTACATCTTCCCAACAAAACATATCTAATATAATTGTTATCACTTATTTTATGAGCCCCTTGTCTCTCCCACATGACAAGACCATTCCTTGTGATCCTAGCAATTTATTTTCCAATTTAATACAACACATTGGCCCTCTCATTTTCAAGCTACATGATATTCTCCTATATCCTATAATCAATAGTGATTTTATTCTCATCTCTCATAGTTTTTACAATCCTTAGTTAGTCACATATCCAACCAGGTTTCACATTAGTAGACACATGGTTCGTATGATTTTCATTATCCACCACATTGGTAGTAGTGGTCAAACACCATATTTCAGTAGAGACATGGTCCTTCCTCCATGTGTCATTTCTTACCCAAACATACACTCAACAACATGGACACTTATTATAGTATCCTTCACCATCCATGGAACCATTCCTAAACTGGGAGGCCTCAAGTGGCTACAACATATCCTTTATGCTCCATATCTAGCTCATGATAATGACACTATGAATAGTTCTCCTATTTTCAGTAAAAATAGCTAATTCACTTGTAGAGTTCCCACAACCCATCAACCCATTGAAACTACTCGTCCACCTTCACAAAGGTCCATAACATTAATTATGTATAGAGAGAGTCATATTCAACCATTACATACAATACATTTTTCTTCATTGGTTTCATTCTTAAAATAGGAGTAAATAACATTCATAGAGGTCCATAGAATTCACTATTTATAGAGAGAGTCATCTTTAGCCATTGCATAGAACATATTTTTTTTTAGTGGTTTCATTCTTAAAATGATGGGAAATATGGAATGATTTTTACCCACACTGAGAGAAACTAGTGTGTGTCACCACAACGAATTCCCTAAGGAGCACATACCATCTGACCAAGTAAAACCCAACTTAGTTAGTAAGAACTCAACAATGCGCAACACTTAAGTGAAATATCTCTCTTTTCCAACTTTATTAGTTAGTAATTATTGATGTATAGCATGTATTTGCATATTTCCATCCTTTTAGACTACTAGAAAAGGTTATTTAACTTTTATTTTTTATCTTTAGGTTATGTACAACTTATATGGACCCATTATATTCTGTTATACAATCCATTTAAGTAGCATAATAAACTAAGTTATTATGTTTGGAGTTTTTATATTTTTCTTTGTTTCTAGATTGTTCTTTTTTGTCTAAAGTTACTAGCCTCCCTTTTAGAAAGCCTTAATTTACATAAACAAACCTTCAAATAACCACATGGAATTAGGGGGGCCACATGAAGAGTTGGAGTTTCTCATGTCATTTCCATCCTTTCAAGGCCATCCAAAGAATTATAGAGAACCTATTCTTCCCTGAGAAATGACTAAAGTGATTGAGGCAACAAACCAAGAATGCATTGTGAATTGGAGTCTTGATCCCAAAAGGATGTAAGATATTTTAGATGTAATGTTGGGAATACAATATATAAACATATCTCACTCATCACCTCCAATTAAATCCCATCACACAAATATGACCATATTTAGTAAAAGAAAAGATAGAAATAAAATTCTTTTTCTTTTTATAAATTATATGAAGCATACAAGAATAAACCTTACCAAATCCTTTATAGTGAGTGATGGTGAGCCTCCAACATATGTGCATGAGAATATATTGGAAAAACCACTGTTGGATGTGACCAAAATGAAATCTAGGGAGTTTGAAATTTCTTTGTCAAATCAAATGACAAGAATAGTATGCTATTTGTTATGATACATGATATGGGAGACCCCATCTTGTAGATATTGTGAATATGTTGTTCCAACTATCCTCCCACGCTATCCACATAGTACAAAAAATCAAATAATCTAGTAGACCAATCAAAATCAAGAGGGAATTCATCATAGATTTGTGTTGAATGAATATCGAGATTGGTTGAACTTGAGAGTATTTGGAATGAGCTTTGTTGATGTTAGCATGGGCATGATCCATTGTGATGAAGCTGCCACAACACTTTCACATAATAAAACAAATGCAGAAATAAAACACAAAAAATACACAATATACTAGAGAACCAGATATATGTGGTTCACCCAATTTGGTCTATGTCCACTAGATAAATTGTGAGGTCCTTCCTTTATTATTATCTAGTAAATGAAGGGATACAACCTAAAACATATATGTTGTAACTTCGTTTTCTTTTTCTCACTCTCTCATCTCTCATAACAAAATATTCACATTCATCTACCGCCACAATACAATTCCCTCATACATAAAAGAGGGTTTCCTTCTAGGAAAAAAAAAACATAACATAACCTCTATTGTTATATCTGTGACCTTATAATGAACGATTCATATTGACTATGAAATTACAATATTTGAATTGCATTAAAACAAAATTGCTCCCCTCAAGGCCGAGGAGGCCAAAAATTGTGTATCATACAGTTTGTTTGACCTGCATATGAATTAGGAAGATAATAAGGCTCCACAACAAACAAAACAAACTCTCTTCTACACCTAGAAAATCTTTCTTTCCTTCCTACAATCTCACCATTCCACTATGTAAGAAAAGCTAGAACTAAAGTAATTCCATTCTTTCTAACTGCTTCAATATTTTGTACCTGCAAATGAGTGCATGTGTACCTTTCTTGTAGCAACATGTGGGATTTGATACAATGTGAAGTTTCAGTTAAACATGCACAGAGAATCTAGTTGGTTGTAATTCACACAAAGCTTGTGAAAGAAGCAAAGAGATAGAGAGAGGAGAATGAGAGAAAGAACAAAAAAATCTATTAATCGTTATTCCACACTCAAAGAGTGAATAATTTACAATATATATAGGCTACATGAGTAACTAATGTGTCATAATAGGGATATAAATAGATCTAGACACTCATTCACATAAACTGTACTGAGCTATCACATATAGTTAGCCAAATCACATGAGTGGAGTGGAGACAAAATCATGCATGCACATGTATATTTCTCTCCAAGCCTCGTGCATGTGATAGGCTCATTCTTGGTGATAAAACTGAGGTTGTCATGCATGACTCTACTCCACTAGTCTAATTGAAGTGTAATTGAGTCAAGATCAACTAGTCTAACCAAGGTGTAACAAGACTAAAGAGGATGTAACACCCTATTTTAGTGGGTAATATTATCATCTATGATTGACACCCTCAACATTAGACTAGAAAAATTAGGAAAAAGTGTGCAGTATCTCTAACACATTGATGAAGTGGATTTGTCTAAAATATTCTAGAGTATGAAAAGTTACTTCCTTATCATATACTATATGATGCAGGAGCATCACCAATATCAAGCGAGCCAGCACGGAAGCCAAAGACAGTTGGACAAGCGCCAACACAAATTTTTAAATCACCTTGAAACTGATGCGCCATCTTAAATGAAGTCATTAAGAAGGAGAACACTTGTATAATGTAAATGGACCTTGAACAATTTGCTCTCGTCCTTAGTAGGTAGAAGGCATTTAAAGTAGTTAATGTAAGGTAGATAGAATTCAACTCTAGATTAGACAGTTTTAGAGCGCAACAGGGAAATGGGATATACACACCCTCATTGTGTATTGTAATAGGAGGATGGAATATTGAAGAGCATAGAGAAGCAACGAGTTGTGTAAGAACACCCATGTACAGATATTTGAATTAATATAAAAGTTTGATTCAAATTCATGGTTTTGTGTTTTCTCTGTGTATTGATGCTAAATGATATCCTCATGAATGTTTGCTTCTTGTTATACATTTGCTTTATATGCTGTGTATATGATTTCATGTTTTGAGTCTGAAATATGAGGGGAAAGGATAATGGAATGAGTTTCAATTGTTTCTCTATCTGAGTAAGAATTCTTGCAAGGAGTGTAGTTGAAGTGTCTGCAAGGAGTGCGTTGACAAAGGGCTCAGATAGTTTAACTTTTGTTCTCATTCACCCACAAGTGCAGTTGGGCTCAGGAGCCGTGCAAGGAGTGCATAGGCCAAGTGAAGTCTCAAGGTTGTGAACCTGAGAGAAGAATCCAAGGACTGCTGTTGTAGGTGTGCACAGGGTCGAAAGGATTTCATCGCTTGGAAGTGTCTGAAGGTTTCCACAAGGAGTGCGCGCAAGATTCTTTTCTAAGACTCGAAGTATAAAGAAGTTCAGGAAGGATAAGCCCTTCGAAACTGTTGAAGAACAGTGCAAGGGAAGTTTTGACTGGGAGAACTAAGAAGGTGTCATAAGTTTGTGCCGCAGGTGGAGAGTTTGTGGAGGAATACTTGGTCATTTGCAGAAACCATCAGGAGGGACAGGACCGTAGATCCGAGCCACAGGGGCCATCGAATTTACTCGTGAATTCCCATATCGGGGTTTCATGAGTTGAAGTCCCATAACATTTCCATGATAATCGCGATATTCTGATAAGCGATATCCCGACAGCTAAGTGGAGTTGTGTGGGCCACAGAGAGTTAGTCAGTGGACAGGTGGCACGCTATTTCAGGGTTTTGCGGCGAGAAGTCCCGAAACAATGGCATCAGGATTCGCGATATTGCGAAGCCCAAAACATCGATGAGGTGAAGGTGTTGAAAGATCAAACCCGCGAGTATATCAGAGTTTCGACATATCGAGATTCGGGAGTCAGGGAATCAAGTTGCTCGACATCACGATCGCCAAAATCGCGATAGGGAAAACCCCGATAGGAAAAGGTCAGCGTCGACTGGTTGTCGGGTTTCGAGAATTCAAGAGACCAATGCTCGACCATTGGATTAACAAAGTCGCAAATTATGATCTCCTACGTGCAAAAAGGAGATCCTACAAGGATTTTTGTGGGTGTAGATTTCCTGATAGGGAGATAGAAAAACCATTTAGAGTTCTTCAGGCCAGTAAGAAGGAAAGATCCTGTGTTGACGTGAACCTTCCGACCTACGGGTAGAGGGCATCGACATCAGTTTGGTATCAGAGAGCAGAAAGATTCTTTGCTTTTTGTAGCAGAGAAGAAAGAGAATTCACCATGCCACGAAGGAGAAGAGATAGACAATCACCTGATCCATAGGATAGGGAAATGCCAAGAAGAAGAGGCAGGCAGATGACTGATCCAGTAATGGAGAGAGAGATGTGTGATCTATGATCTAGACTCGAATGAATGGAGACAACACAAAGGCGTACAGTCAGTGTTGGGGATCTTAGTGATTCTGAAAGTGAGATTGAGGTTGAACATGAAGAAGAAGTTGCAGTTGAAGATGCATCAAATGAGCATTTGATCAAAGCTATTGCAAGGATGGGTGCAAGAGCGAAGATGGACATTCCAGTTTATGAGCAAAACCTAGATGCAGAGGAGCTTCTAGACTGGATTAGAGCTCTAGACACGTATTTTGACTATGAAGATGTCGAAGAGGACAAGAAAGTCAAGCATGTTGTCACTAGATTGAAAGGACATGCAACATTGTGGTGGGATGAACTACAAGCTGACAGGCGCAGCAAAGGCAAGCAAAAAATCAAAATTTGGGACAGAATGATCACGAAGATGAAGGAAAAATTCATCCCCAGAGATTATCAAATTACTCTGTTCAGGAGGATGTAGAACCTGAGACAGAAGCTGATGACAGTGAAAGAATACACTGAGGAATTCTACAAGATGAATATCAGGGTAGGTCATTGGGAGAGCGATGATGAAAAAGTAGCCAGATACCTGAATGGCATGAGATACAATATTTAGGATGAGATGAGTATGGTAACCATCCAAATGGTTGAAGATGCTTATCATATGGATCTGAAATATGAACAGAATCTGAGCCGAAAGCAGAGTCAAAGAGGCCAAGGCAGAAGTCATCCCAGAGGAAAATCAGTTTCCCATGAAAAATATCATAAGCCCAAGGAGGACTGGAAGAAACCTTAGACTCAAACTGAGAGAGGTGGAACCTCACAGTGAGGGAAATATGCTAAGTAGAGAGGACAACATACTGAGTAGAGAGAATATTATGCTGACAATAACACTTTTCCTCGTACTAGAGGTAGAGGGAGAGGAAGAGGTGGAGTAATAACATGCTTCACATGTGGGAAGAATGGGCACAACTCTTACGAGTGTCTAGATAAGAAGAAAGAAGGAGGATAAGCTCACATCACTGAGGCATAGAGGCGAGATGTTGAGGAAGAAGACGCTAAAGGCAGAAGATCGTTGATGATGCGAAAAGTCCTTTTAACACCAGAGAAAGAGGTGGAAAGTCTAGTCCAAAGGACTAGACTTTTCAGGACTGCTTGCAAGACCAAGGATAGGGTATGCAAGGTCATTGTAGATAGTGGTAGCATGGATAATCTCGTTTCTACAAAGATTGTAGAGAAGATGGAGCTGGAGACGATTGATCATCCAAGCCCATATAGAGTTTCGTGGATACAAAAAGGACATCAGGTAACTGTCACTAAACAATGTTTAGTTGAATTTAAGATAGGAGGATATAATGATTAGATACTATGTGATGTCATTCCTATGGATGTTTTTCATCTATTGTTGGGTAGACCATGGCAATATGACAGGAATGTGATTCATGATGGGAGAATGAACACATACACCCTAGAGAAGAATGGGAGGACTCACATGTTGCTTCCAATTAAGGATAAGGAAGTGAAGCATGAAGTAAGCAACACAATACTTCTCATGAGTGGGAAGGAACTCCTTACAAAGGTCAAGAAAAAGGAGTATCCACAATTCTTTGTGGTCAGGAAACCGATAATTGTTCTGACTAGCAAAAGAGTGGATGATTTTCCAGAAGAAGTTCAGGAACTGCTGGAAGAGTTTGCTGACATAGTAGTGGACGAACTACCTCGTTTGTTTCCACCAATCAGAAGTGTGAGTCATCATATTGATCTCATACTAGGAGCCATTTTACCAAACAAATCCGCGTACAGATTGACACCACGAGAGAATGAAGAGGTTAAGAGTCAAGTCTAGGAGTTATTGGACAAAGGTTTGGTCAGGGAAAGCTTGAGTCTGTGTGTTGTTCCAACAGTACTCAGTCCAAAGAAAGACAGAGGCTGGAGGATGTGTACCGACTCGAGGGTGATCAACAAGATAACCATCAGGTACAGATTTCCATTGACAAGGATGGATGATCTGATGGACTGCTTGAGTGGAGAAAAGTATTTTTCAAAGATTGATTTGAAAAGCGGTTATCATCAAATACGCATGAGAGAAGGTGATGAATGGAAGACAACATTCAAAACCAATGAAGGATTGTATGAATGGATTGTTATGTCGTTTGGATTAACAAATGCATCGAGTACCTTCATGAGGTTGATGAACAAAGTCCTAAAGGAGTTCATCAGAAAATTTGTCATTTTGTATTTGGATGACATACTAGTTTTCAGTAGAATAGCGGCTGAGCATCTGAAGCATTTGGCTACAGTGATCAAGAATTGACCATCACTAAAGAATATTTTTGAGGTGAGAAGTTTTCACAGATTGGCTAGTTTCTACCAAAAATTCATCATGAATTTCAGTGGAATTAGTGTAGGGATGATGGATACAATGAATAAAAGAAACAAGTCTTTTCACTAGATAGAAGAGGCTGAGAAGATTTTTAATCTGTTGAAGAGGAAGATTACGGAACAACCAGTTTTGGTGTTGCCGGATTTTCGAAAAACATTTCAGGTGAAATGCGATGCAAGTGGGTTTGCAATAGGGGCAGTCTTGAGTCAAGAAGATAGGCCGATAGCATACTTCAGTGAGAAGTTGAATGAGGTGAAAGTGAAATACTCCACTTATGATAATGTGTTTTATGCTATCATATCGGCACTGAAGAAATGGAGGCATTACTTGATCCCGAAGGAGTTTGTTTTATATAGTGACAATCATGCATTGTAGTTTGTGACTCAACAGGAAAAGTTGAATCAGAGACATGTTAAATGGGTTGAGTACATGTAGAATTTCACTTTTGTGATTAAACATATTTCTGGTACTGCTAATAAAGTTGTTGATGCTTTGAGCAGGAAGTGTTTGTTGTTGCAGGAGTTCAAAGTCAAAACATTAGGTTTTGATGATATTAGGGGCATGTGTGCAGATGATCCAGATTTGAAAGAAGCATATGAAGTAGCTGAGAATCCAGTTCTCGGAGATAAAAGCCAATGGGTAGAATATATGATCCAGGAAGGGCTATTGTTCAAGGGTAATCAACTGTGTATTCCGAAATGCTCCAAGAGGGAGAATTTGCTGAAGGAGAAACACAGTGGAGGAT
>ML826976.1:0-17219 GCA_009831015.1 Picea engelmannii
CCTCATAAGAGAATGAGCAAGTGAGTGTGTGTAAGAAGTGAGGCGCTAGCCTCTTATTTATATCAACCTGGCACGTGTGAAAGGTCACCATCTGGCAGGGCCGACCTCTCACTCTGGGTGGGTAAACCCACCTTTAATTAATTATGGGTCTTCCATTATAACTGCTGGGGCTGACTTCTTATTCTGCACTTTGTAATTGTCCGATGACCAATCCGCAAAATGGGATTTGGTCCTTATACAATTACCGACATGATTAATCCTCAATGGGGATTAATCTAATAACAATAATAATAATAATGACATGATTAATCCTCAATGGGGATTTAATCCAATAACAAAATAATAATAATGATTAATCCACAATGGGGATTTAATCCAATAACAATAATAATAATAAGAATGCTCTTCGCAGTTACATTATTTCAACAAAGACAAGTTGGACGAGCTAGGACACAAGAAGAAGGAGGAGTTCATCAAGCAAGAAAGATCCAAGAGAGCACACAACACACAAGAGAAAGTAGAGACAACAAGGAAGAAGAAGTCGAACAAGTTGTCTAAAGCGACCAAGTGAGTGAGGATTCACAAGAGCTATATTTGTGATTACGATATGGGGGTTGATCGTTCGAAGACAGAAGGAAATTCAGGAAGTCAACTTGGTCGAGTTTCTTAGTAACATTATAATTAGTTGTGACTCCCCTCTTGTATATTTATTGTAATTTGTGACATATTGTATCATTATTATTACAGGTGTTAGGCACGTCTTGGTGCCACCCAACCTCAACAATTGTGTCATTGTCATGCGTTGAACATTCTATTGCATACTTGTATACTTATGTTAAGTTGTATGATTTTTTAAACTTAACTAAGTGTGTTGTGGTAGCTTAGCCACAATTGGGCATGTTCCTAATAGATTTAACATGCAAAGGTTAAGTGTGTTGTGGCCAACTCGTTGTAGTTCAAGGATTATTATGGGCACACCTTAAGTGGAGAGGTGTAGTCCTGGTGAAGTAAGCTCAGGTTCTTCTAGCCACCGAGTCTGAAACATTGCAATGTTGCACTACCACAGGAGCCAGACGACTTGGGCTCTCCAATTCAAGCGAAAATTTCTAGGTAGAATGAGGCACCATAATAGTACCCTTTGGTAAGTGATCCGAAATTGCTAAACATAGAGAATATGGTGGTTGGGGATTGAATAATATCCACATATTTAGCCAAAACATTAGAGAAAAATGTGTGGAGGACTGGCTTGGAATGGATAATAGAGGAACAAAAGGTTCTTCAAATGTTTGGAAAGAAATGCTAAAATCAACCCCTCCAATAGGAAAATGGACAACCTGGGAAATGGTGAAAGGCAATAAACTAAGACTAGGTGAATACCCTTGGATTGGTGTTAGTGGAAACTACAACCTTTCAACTAAGAGATGTGGCTAGTCCTAGCTTTAGTTATGCTCAGGATTTCTAATTGCAAATCAAGTAGGATTCAATGGGGACCTAACTATTGAATGGTCTCTATATATTTCTCTATTGAAACATAGTGTTGTGAGGCTCAGAAGCCAAGAGGATGAATTTAAATTGACCAAAAACAAATCCATAGGTATTGTGACAACTAAATCGAGATAAAAGGAAAAGATGGAGGAAGAAGTTGGAGAAGAAAATCTCTAGTGGTGGAAGGTTTTCTTGAAGCTGCAAAACCCTCTAAAGTCTAAATTTTTTCTCTGGATTTCTCTATCAAATAAGATTCTATCTTGGGAAGATGCTCAAAATTTTAGGGTTTGGGTTGGTGCATACTTTATAAAGTAAGTTTCAAATCAGTCAATCATCTCTTTGATCAATGTCCATTTTCTAAGGTTGTTTGGAATGAATTCTTCAAGCTATAGTTGACATGAAATAGGGGAAGGGGATTGGAATAAGGCCACTATACTGATCTGTTTAAAATTTTGGCTTCATGATAGGTCTATGATCTCAGTTAGAGTTCTTCCATGCTATTTATCCTAGGAAATTAATTTGGTTGTACAAAAACAATATGATTTTTGAAGGGAAATTATTTTCTACCATTATAGTAGCACACAAAATCAATATAGTAGCACACAAAATCAAGGAAGTCTTTGAAGGAAGTTGGAAGCCATTTACTACAAAAGCTCCTCAATTTATAAATGAAATTTCCTTAGCATGAGGCTTCTTCGATGATGCAATCGAAGGGTCTCCAAGATTATGTGTTGTTGGGGTTATCCCACATCTGAATGATGGTCACTACATTGCTTTTAAATATGGTGTTGGTCTTGCATCTAAGAAAAGAGTTGAATTTTATGCGGTTTGGATTTTATCAAGTTGACATCACCAACCTCTAACAATGTTGAAATTTGGGCATACCACCAATGTAATTCCCGGTTCTTATTATTAACCATTTTGATTAACCCTAGAATAATGAGTTATTTTGAAACTAATGTTTACCTAAAGGTCAATTTGTTTATTTCTAGATCCGAGAATGTAATGGAAATTGATACGTTAAAAAGTTTCCCAACAATTTCTTAATTCTACCTATTTGTTTCTAGATTCAAGGATGTGATGAAAATTGATGCGTTAAAAATTACAATGATGAACCTTTGGTTGGGAGGAGGCACCATTGTTAAGAAAAAATACACACAAACGTTTGTTATCATAATGGGTCTTTTTTTGGTGATTTCAATTTATTTAATGTAAGTGGCTCCAAATTAAAACGAATATTACACATTCAAATAAAACTGATTTATCTGAACACGAATATTTTTAACTAAATGTAACCATCTAAATGGAGAGGAGCATTATAGGTTCAAATACATATAGTTATTATAATGGATTTTTTTTTGTTGTTTAACATAGTTAGCAAATGGTTCAACTTGAATGGAGCATCACACATTATGTATTTTGTGTTTGAAATTAATTAAAATAATCAAATCTAAATTAAAATAAGTATTACATATTAAATATACAAAAATCAAAAATCTATTTGGTAAATTATTTTGATGATCCCATTGAAACACATTAGATATGTGTCTCGACTCTCTCCAAAAGTATGCATAGAAGGGGAGGGGATCTAACTTGGCTTGAGAGAGCACTATAGGTTTAAATACATATAGCTATTGTAATGGATGTTTTTGTTGTTCAACATAGTTAATGTAAATGACTCAACTTGAATGGAGCATCACATAATATTGAGTATTTTATGTTTGTTTAATTAAAATAAGTAAATTTAAGTTTAAATCAGTATTATATATTAAATATAAAAAAATCAAAAAACGAGTTGGTAGAGTATTTTGATTATCCTAATGAGCGACATCAGATATGTGTCTCTCCAAAGATATGTATAGAAGGAGGGGATCTAACTTGAGAGGAGCATTATGGTTCAAATACATATAGTTATTATAAGGAATTTTTTTGTTGTTCAACATAGTTAATGTAAATGGCTCAACTTGAATGGAGCATAACCTAATAATGAGTATTTTGTTGTAATACCCTGGTTTTGAACCCCGTATTAAATATTGTATGTTGTTAAGTTATGAAAGTACAGAGTGCCTAAACAATTATTAAGAGGCCAGTGTGCCTAGGAAATGTAATTTTTTTATCATTATTAATATAAAACACATTGTTGGCTGCTAGATGGACAAGGACAAGAGTTATAGGGGGCTATGATTCCATAAGAGAGGGGGCTTGAGGGGCTAAGTATTTACCTTATATTTTATCTATCCATTTTGTTTTAATGGATAATAAAAATTACATGAGCTTCTTTGGGGGGGAGGCCAAGTGGCTCCTTAATTCCAATAATTACATAAACATGTCCATGGTTTGTTATGAGGGTTCTCACTCTCATTCTCGTTCTTGTTCTCTAGTTGCTTCATCCTCACTCTTTCACTCAATTACTTGATGATCACACCTTTCATTTCTCTTTTGTTCTCCACTCATCCCTTCACCTACTCGTCCCATCTGATTTGAGAGCTGCTTGGGGAAGGAAATCGAATTGCTGAGAAAATCCATATTCTTTGGTTGTATAGATTGTTGGTGTATGCCAACCAAGAGTTGGTTCCTGCATGTATGTGATGCCTTGGCTCGTGTTTCAATTAAATCACAGTTGTGAGTCCTGAGAGTCCCAACTTGGAGATTCTTGACCAAAAGAACTAGAGCCCTCGAAGAGATGGACAACCTCAGGGATTGTGTGGCAGAGAAGGGGGTCCATTCGATTGGGTTATGTAGACTGGGTAGAAGAGAGCTGGTGTACTTTGGATTATTGTGAGTGATGAAAGGCCTATGAGATCCTGAGAGCTGATTAGATTGGGAAGTCGAGTGACACCCTGGAATCCATCCTTGTGGACTCATAAGCTTGGATCGGGGGTGACATTGCTACTGAGACTTGGAACAACAATGTCTACGATTGGGTCGAACGTCCTTGGTATGCAGCCAGTTGGTTCCTTGTTTTCAGAAAATATAAGTGCTCTCTGTTATGGTTATTTATCTGTGTATGATTTATTTCGCTGTGTATTTATTTATCTTTGAATTTAATATTTAGAATATGCATGCTTGCTGGTTATTGTTGTGCATGGATTAGTTTATGTCATGGCATGAATATTTATTTATGCATGTGGTTTTCATGTCTCTTAACTAAGTTAGAAGTGATTTGAATTGAGATAACCCTTTATGAAGTGAGTCCCTGGACTACAGCGTGCCCCTCCTATAGATGGTTGGGTGTGTTGCAGTCAGATTAAGTGGCGTAGCCCATCCTGTGGGTGGACGGGTACGTTACAGATTGGTATCAGAGCTACTGGTTGAAACACCGAATCGGTATGGGCTGGATCTGTTAGTCAAATTCTTGTGGTTGAGATCGATTATGACCTTGAAATTGTAAAGCTCAGGAGGAATGGCGTTGCAGAGTCTGTGGAGAAGCTAGAATGTCATAACTCCTTTGTAAGGGATCATGGGATCGTGACTGTCTCTTTTGAATTTGGGAGCGATCACCACCATGGGATCAAGGGAGAACTGGATCGTTGGATCAGAGGGAAGGTGAACATGGGTCATCCGATAAAGGTGAAACCAAAGGTTGGGAAAGGTTAAGTCCCAACCGTCAGATCTAGATTGTTGATTTTCAGTCGTCTATCGAGGCCAAGCATGAAAGGTAAGACTTCAGAAATTTTTCGCTTCAACGATCTTAGTAGGTAGGCAAAGCCTGAGCTGCCGAAGGCCGAAGTCGTGAAGTCTCATCGGTCATTTGATCGGATAGGAGGTGCAAGGAAATATCCGTCATCGATCGTTGTCACTCGACATTGACCGCTTCGGTAGATTTCACTCCAGGAGTTTTTAACTTTGTTAAACTGCCACCACCCAGAGTTTTTAACTTTGTTGAACCTCCCTCGCTAAGAGGGAGTGTTGAATTTTGTAGATTTGAACGAGTATTATCACATGGCCTAGGTGTCAAGCATGTGGGAATTATCATAGGAACAACATTACACTCTTAGTTTGGTGAAAACCTCCTTTGGAATGAAGTTGGGGCTTCATGGGTTTGGTGGTGGGCTTTGTGGTTTTTGTTGGGCCTTCACACCCATAAGAAAGTATAATTTGATGTTGAATTGTGGAGGGGATTCTATGTTGTCCTCTAATACTTGTATATAAAGGAGAGAGGTCATTGTGACATTTCATAAGGTTCAGAGCATGTGGAGACATAATGGAGTTGGAATATGTGAGTCTACACTTATTCCAAGGAGCTCAGTGATCTCAACAAAGGAATGTCTATATCTATGGAAAATTTGGCCTAGGAAGGAAGAAACAAAGAGAATCATATGGAAGTGTTCTTACAGGTTTTTGGACATGTATGTGGGTTGCAGTGGGCACATTCACATATGTACGCAGGTTGAAGTGGGAAGAGTCACATATGTACGCGGGTTGTAGTAAGGTGAATCGTGTATACGCGGGTTGCAATGGGAACCGTCGTGTGTGTACATGGGTTACAGTAAGGTGAATCAGGTACATCCGTATAAGGGTTTCTAAGGAGCAGGTTTGTACAGGATGACATCAATAATAGTATATCTGATGTCACTAGGTCCTATGGGTGGTCTGCAACATATTTGTGGGTAGAGGGAATTTCCAAGACTTTGCTTAGGTTTGGTTTTCTATTTTTTCCTGATTTTGAGACACATAGCTACTACAGTTGGTTACAAATTTCTTTTTCTTGTTTCAGGAAATTCACAGATGACAACTCTAAGAGGGAGTTGTAGCATTTTTTAGGAGTTAGCGTCGAGAGGGAGCTATAGTGTTTTTGCAGGTGGCAACAGGTTAGACGGTATCTGGTTTGAGACATGGAATAGATCATCCAGACAAGGAGTTGTGGTCTATTGCAACTCGGTGGTGTGGTAGGTTGGGAGTTCTGGTGGATTAGCCAAGAGTCTAGATCACAATAGTGTGTTGTGTGGCAGATTTCCAACCCCATGGATGGACTTCCAAGGGCTTGTCATGGTGAGTTGTGATGGGTGCAGCTTGGGTGCTTTGGCACATACTAGATGGCTTTAATTGTATATCATATTGACGAGGTAGAGTCTTCATTGGGTTGGAGAGTTTCACATTGTCGAGGTACGACAGTGTATGAGGAATTTGACCCAATAGGATGATGACACTTGCAGAGATGAGTTGCATAGGTCTATAGTGGACTAGACTATTTGTCCATCCACAGCTCAGGATTGTTCAAAGAGAGGACATGGGTTCAGTTGCAATGTGTGCGTAGACACATAGAGTTTTTGGTGACTTGGATGATGGACTTGGGAAGAAGTTCATTGGATGGTTGTCACTTGGGTAAGGAGTATGATTTCCTTGGAGGATTGCATGATTATTATCTAGTGGGAACCACACATGACAAGGGCACAATATGTTTTCATGAGATTCATAGTGTTTGACTCGAGTATGTATGAGGATCTTGGTATGAGGACCAGACATGTAGTACAAGGATCTAGAGCAATGGTATTCTAGATGGAATCAGGGGATGTGTTGTGAATGGAAAATGAGTTATGGGTGCCAGGAGTGTGTTTTCAGCCTCATATATTAAGGAGTAGGGATACATAGTGTTGTTTCGAGATGGATAGGTGTTATTGGATTCCTAAAGGATCTATCCCAATAACCACATTGGTCTTGGAGTTAGAGAGGGAAAAGTATATAAGATGATGGACCATCCTATGCATGTTGTGACCAACAGGAGTAGAGATATAGACATGGTGAAGCAGGTAGCTCAACCAATATTATAGGCTCAAAGGGAGACTGAGTTCAGAGGGAGGTATCCATTAGGATCTAGTTGGGAGGAGTAGCCTCCCAGGATTGTGTAGAGGACAATGGACAGATAACAAGTAGCTCTGGAGATTGTGTAGATTCAGAAGGAGCCCGAACGTAGAGAGAGTCAGTGGATTTAGAGGGAGTAAGTGGATTTAAAGGGATTCCAACTTCAGAGGGAGTTAGTAGGCTCAGAGGGAGAGTCATCCATTTAAAAGGAGTTCCCCCTCAGGGTCAGGTGGGAGAGAGGCATATTCCAGGAATGACAGGCATGTTTCATGGGTTGAGGAGGAAATATAGGAGGTTCATAGGTAGGAAACTTCTATGAATTGTGTGCCCTCCACTGAGGATCCATTTGTTTCAACAAGTTTTTCTACAGTGATAGAGGAGGTGGCCAGTCAGGAAGACTGGAGAGAAGGATTTTCTTTGATGACCAAGGGTGCGGCAAGTTAGGAAGATTTGAGAGAAGGATTTTCATCAGTGAAAGAGGGGTTTCCAATCAGGTGGATTAGAGAGAAGTTTTGGTGGCAGATCTAATGCAGGAGACAAAGATACTTCCAGGTGATTGTGGAGTGTGGTGAGAATACCTCCCTCGGTAAGAGGGAGTGTTGATTTGTGTAGCATCGAGAAAGTATTCTCATGTGGCCTAGGTGTCAGGCACATAGGAATCATCACACTCGACACCACATTACACTCTTCATTTGGTGAAAACATCCTTTGGAATGAAGTTGGGGCTTCATTGATTTGGTGGTGGGCTTTGTCGGATTGTGTTGGGGTTTACACCCACAAGAAATTCTAATTTGATGTTGACTTGTGGAGGGGATTCTATGTTGACCCCTAAGACTTGTATACAAAGGAGAGAGGTCATTGTGACATTTCATATGGTGTAGAGTGTGTGGAGACATGATGGAGTTGGCATAAGTGACTCTAGCTTGGTGATTTTCGTAAAGGAATGTATGTGACTCTAGAAAATATGGCCTAGGAAGGAAGAAACTAAGTGATTTGTACAAAATTGTTCATACAGGTTTTCGTACATGTACGCGGGTTGCACGAAGGTGAATCGTGTATGTATGCAGGTTACATGAAGGTGAATCACATATACGTGGATTGCAGTGGGCACAGTCATGTGTGTACACGGGTTGTTGCAAGGTCAATGACATACATTCATACATGGGTTTTTTGGAAGGAGCAAGTTCGTATAGGCTGACATCAACAACAATAAAGGTGATTTCAGTAGATCGTACATGTGGTCATCAATAGATTTGTGGGTAAAGGGAATTTCCATGGATTTGATGAGGTTTGGTTTTCTGATTTTTCTATTATTGGAGGAAAATGTTGTCCTCATATTTGGTGTAATTGTGACAATTGGGGAGGCTGTTTTTTCCCTCAGAATTTCTAAATTTGATAAAGTTACAGAACATATATGTTTGTCTCATGTGTATTGATGAATAATCTATGGTATTTTTGTTTCTGCTGCATATATTTTTAGTCAATAACTTTAAGTGTAAAATTGTTCAATGATATCAGCTAGGGTTTTATTGTTAGTTCACTAGGAATCAATCTTCATATATGAAAATTAGTCACATAGAGTTGCATGTGAAAATTGACATATCTCGTTTAACTTGTCAAAGTCTTATTTTGTGAATGTCTATATGCAGACCTCAATCATTGAAGATTTTTCTCACCTGTAAAGGGTGACACAGCTTGAGAAAGGCAAAGGCCTTAGAAAACTTGATATATAAATGACACACAACACTTGGGAGCATTACCCACGAATCTATTTTTGACTCTACTCTCAATACTATGTAGAAGTCTATCTTAAGTCATTTCATTTCTCCCGAGATAGATTAAAATAAATCTTCTTTCTTGAATGATTTTCTTATGTAGGTACAAGCGCCCAATCAATATCACATTCTTAGTTTGAACTGATAATGATATGAACATATTTATGCTTCATATTAATTTTCAAGAATTGGAGAAATAGAGAATGAGCACATATTCCACAATCCTTAGGATAATACAAGACCAGAGAAAAATTGTGAAAGAAGTAGAAAAGGAAGCTTTGTTTAGACCCTTACTTCTTGGGATACAAAGCCACAAGGATGAGCTAGAAGGATTTGAGAAATCAAATGTGAAATTTGATTCTCAAACAACCTAGCATTGATGCCCATCTAAACAAAGTGCTATGAGTCTAGTCTTTCACAAGGATTGGTATTTTCAAGAGGCTACATAAATACTTGTTGTGTTGTAGTGCATGAATATTTTAAACCATTTGCATCACTAAAATCCATGCTTTCTCTTTCAAAATATTTTATTTTCTTACCACTTGTCTTTATGCATCATTTTCTAAAGGTTTGGTTTTTCAATTGTATTTGATTTTAAACTAAGCTTGATATTTTGGTTTTGAATGTAATTACAAATGTTTTGTTTGATTTTCCTTCTTTCCCTTAAGGAAACCTGCAATTTTAATTCATTTGATCTTAAATCACTAATTGTGGTGGGTGGTATATATGTTTCTTAGCTCCATTGTCTCATCTTGGTAGCACCATGAACAAAAAAACATGCTGGAAGCAATTTACATGTATTTCCTAGTTTATGAGTTGAACTGATGGGCCCTACTGAAGATAAATCAGGGATGCATTGGAATAGTGTGACAATGATTGGACCATGACCTGAAAAAGTGGCTAATCAATGGTTATCCATGCATGTTGGTTGACGAGCAGGTCCTATGTAATAGGGGAACCACTCATACTCTAAGCGGTTGCTCGCATGAAGGGTGAAATATCGAAGTCTATGGGATGAAAACCAAAATGGATTATTTTAATTAGTTAGTCACAACAAATCTATAAGAAAAATATCAATAGTTCGTAGGCATCCCCTATCAAGATAAAATAAAAAGAAACAAGACCACCACTTTCCCCATCCCCTGGATGCTAAACATATATTGAATAATCCGGGAAGGATTGGGAAATAGAGCTCAATAAGGTCAATGAACATGCATATATCTCTGTCGAGGCTATGGATGCTTTCTAGTAGAAGAGAAAGGTATATAACACCCTGGTGACTCCATCGGAGCTATGGATGTTCGTGGGTAGTGGAGCAACACCTGAGGGATAATATATATTTACATGGTGAAATTTGTTTATATCTCAAACCTATATCGACCCTATGATGAATATTGAAACCTCAAACATCGACGCATTTTAAGAAAATAAATTTATCATTATCATTCATCCTCTTATTACAATAGACGAGCTCCACTAGTTAGCATGCAAGCATCACCAGTGAATCCATCATGATGAAATATTTCAAATACCTGTTTCACACTTATTTTGGAATGACCCTAAAGGCAAGAACACGATCCTCTAATTTTTATGTTCATAATTAAGGGAAGACTAGCAGAGATCATGGCTTCATCTAGTGTGTTACCAATTATTAAGGCCTCAACAAAGTACAAATGAGGGTTCATGAGAATGTGTGGTACAAACACATACGGATGAAAGTGTTGGTGGTTGTACTTAAAACACAAGACATATTACCCTAGACATTGGTAGGGGCGCAACAAAGTGCATAAGGAAGCACATATCTTCTAGTGTTTTTGTCATAACTTTTGACCACAAACTCCATTTTACACACTTTTTATACCGTTGAAAATCTCTCATCGATCTCTACAATTTCTTTGGTATAAATTTGAGGAGATCCCTCACCATTTATTCCATATTTTCAAATTTAAATATGGGAGCACTATCAACAACCCAAAAGCCTGATAACACATCATTCCAATGAAGGTGTCCACAAAATCATCATCAAAGGGACCAGAGACCAAACTCAGGAAAACAGATTTAAACCTCTTATCAAGTTGTCAATTGGATTCTTCATATTCAATGCATTTTTTTCTAAAAATGTGATTTGAAGTTTTGTGCATTTGAAACTCATGTATTTTGCAATAAATGACATCTCGATATCAATGATGAAAAGGGATTATACACATGAATCTAAAGACATAATGTATGAAGGAGTGGAAAGAAACGACGTAGGATGAAGTAAAAATTTAAAATAAGGTAAGAAATCTTATAATAGGCAAGTCTCAGGCAAAGATGAAAAAGAGGCCCATGACATGCAAATCATTGATTACATTGTAGGAAGCCAACTAGTGTCAAAAGCCATGACTGGTTGCATGTACTAAAAAATAAATTTGAGGTCAAAAAATTTGTAAATAGAATGCAGAGGTCAATTAATAAATAAAGTTATTATATTAAAAATAAATAAATATAGTTATTGTATTCATGTACTACTCCTGGAATTTTAATGAAAATAATCTTTTTTGGCCAATCTATTTTCTAGAGAACTCTAATTCTTATGTTGCACCTATTGTGGACTATTCTCCTACTTTTGCTAAGCACTGGAGTTGTGTGAGAATGTATCTCACATTGTATATTATTCTTCACGTTTTATTTATGTTCTTCAAGAAATGTTTGTCTCAATTTGTGGGCATAGTACTCTAGATGTTTTTTTAATGGTGGACTATTATGGGTTTACAATCATATACTCATATTCTTGTCTCATGCTTTGCAAACTATTTCCTAGGGCATTGACATGAGTGTGTGTGGTTCTATGTTTACTTTCTAGTTATTGTTAGTTTCATTTGGAAGCATGCATTTTTCATCTTAGATTAGTTGTATTTCATTCTTTAACTTAGAAACCATCATCTTTGGACCTGGGTGAACCCCAAAACTAATAATGGTTGTGGACCACAATCTGGATGGGTTCCCTATTCCAACAATGTGAGGTCTAATTGGAATTTCTCACTAAGGGTAACCCTTAAGGTCAATTCGGATGGGTTCCCTATTCCAAACAATGTGAGGTTTAATTGAAATTTCTCAGTAAGGGTAACCCTTGTTGTTGATTAAAGTCAATTCAACACGTCAATACTCTCAAAACAAGAAAAAAGAGGATAAACTAATCAAAGTTGAGAAGAAGAGTTGTGAGGGGTCTTAGCTAGAGAAGGTGACAAAGATAAAAGAAGTGAGAGTTTGAAATCTCTAGCTCACACATATATAGGAGAGAAGAAGAGGAGGGAGAACAAACAAAATTAAAAGGTAGAAGAGAGGGGAGAAATCTCTAGATCACATGGATATAAGAGAGAAGAAGAGGAGAGAGAACAAACAAAATAAAAAAGGTAAAAGAAAAGAGAAAAAAGTAGGAGGGGAGAGCATAGGTAAAGAGGAGAAAACATAAGAAAGAGACTAGATAAAGATATATGGAAAAGAAAAAAAACTAAGCAATCATTGTCAATAGAAGAGATTATATTATTTTCAAAAGTTATTGGAAACCACTGCAAGTGCAAGTAAAAGAGATTATATTATTTTCAAAAATTATTGGTGAAATTTGTATGCCTAGGTGTGATTGAGACCAGCAAGCTTTATAATTTAAAATTTTGTTGAAACTTTGAGCCCACTTGTATAAACAAAGAAGCTGAAAGCCCATAAAGACTTCTATATTCAAAGAAGCTAAAATCTCATAACGGCCACGCTAAAAGCTCATAAAGGCATACCTTAAAGCTGTTGTCTTTGATGGTCTGAGAACCTGTTGAGCTCGTGGTAGTGTTTGTGGTGAAAGAAATCTGCAGGGACCACAGTCCCCTCTGCATTAATATCAAACGCCGATTTGTGTAAGCAGGGTCTTTGACTCAACCATTGTTAAGAGTAGTTTAAACGTTTTATTTTTGGGGTTTTTTTTGTCATTTTTTGAATTTGATTTTGCCTGAAATTTTGTGATGAATGGTTGGATCTGTAGATTTGAGTGGCTAAGTTTGTATAATCTGAATGTCCCAGAAGTTTTTCAACACGATGAATCCATTTATACATTCAGAAAAACAATTTAAACAACATAAAATATAAATTTTGTCCAAATTTACATCACCGGATTCTGCCAATTCCTACCAAAAAATAAACTAATATTTGATCAGTGGAACCCCTGCAGGTTGAGTACAAAACTCAATCCTGCAGGTCCAGTATAGGCTAGTAGATATTAGTCAGTGGAACCCCTGCAGAGTGAGTACCTAACTCAATCCTGCAGGTCCAGTCCGGGTTAGTCCAAGGTCCAGTCCTGGTTAGTCCAGGGCTCACAGGACTAGGATTAAGCCTAAATTTCTAATAACATATAGATGGGTTGTGGAAGCAGGTCTTTATCATGTTGTATTATTAGGTTTTGTTTTTTTAAGATTTTTTTTAATGTAATTTTGTTTGAAATTTAATAAAAAATTGTTGGATCTGTAAATTTGGGTGGTTAATTCTATATAATTTAATTTCTTAAAATTTTATTTGCAATTTAGAAAACAAAAATTTATGTTTTTCTATCTTCAAACTTAATTTTTGAAAAAAAATAAAAATCAAAACCAATCATTAAACAACTTACTTTACTTTACCAAATTCATGGTTACCAAATTCTACAGAATCAGGCTAATTAGTACGGAAATTCCGTTCATCTAGTTAATTATTAGGTTTGAGTCGGTTTGCTGGCCATATAAATACCCCAAATGTCAAAACTCAGAGCTTCATTTTTGGGTTTATAAGGATCATTTCTGCTATAGATTCGTCTAATCTGATCAGCAGCACAGGGAGCAGTTAATTAACCTCTTCACCCTACATCGTCGGAAGCGCTCAGCGAATTAGACATCGATGGGAAGCGAAAATGGGGACGGAAGTAACTCCCAGATGCAATTTATGGATTGAAGAAAGAGAAGCAGCTCAGTGTGTGTTGGTGTTGCGCAGAAATAGAGGCTGAGACCTATCATATCTGGTTATTTTTTATTCAGCAGGCATCCAATCAGAAATATGCTCGAGAATTTTTATCGAATTTCAATTTTTTTCATGTAAATTATTTACAAATTGAACCAAAATCGTTTTCAAATTCAAACTTGATGATACAACAGTATAGATAGATTGAACAGTATTATTTAAAACATGAATAGTTTTAAATTTACATAATTTGAATATTTTGATTTTTCAAATTTTTCATTATGAATCCATATATATATATATATTTTCACAAGAAAATTGCACATTATATTAAGATATATAATCTGTTCATATTGTCAAAAACTATTATAGTTATAGGACTAGTCTTGAGTAATATTCACTAGTCATATCAAAGAAGCTACAAAGTACAAAACTATCTAATAAAAATGTTTAAGCAATAGGCAAAAAATTTTACAAATAATTTTTTTTTGTCTTACAACCCTACCAAAAAGATTACCATCCTATATGACTTCTCACAGCTAGAGTCTGCTGAAATATCAATTAATACAGCTTTAAAAAAACCATCTACCCACTGATTATAAGCTATGGAAGGGCCTTTTTTATAAAATATCAGCCTCAAGATTCTCTTCTCTGTAAACATAAACAAAGGTGATGACTGAAAAGAACTTAAAGAGTTCTTTTATCCTATTCTTCCAACAATTTATAGCTATTGTCTGAAGAGATCCTTTGTTATTTAGCTAATCAATTACAATTTTTGAATCTCCTATAACATCGTAATCTGTAATAAAAAGTCTATGTACCAAGAAAAAAGCAGCCCGTTCTACTCTTGTATTTAATTCAAGAATATATTTAAGCAAAACAAAAATTAAATTTATAATTTATTATATAAGTAAAACTTATAAAATAAACCAATCTAATACATTACTTTTCTAACTTTTAGAACCAAACCCATTGATTCAGCGGTGGTAAATCAATATGCTATATATAGATATAGAAAAATAACCCAAACATGCACGATCACAATTGTAGAAGCAGCAGTGATGCTCAAGCCACCACCAATAATGATACACGTCTTTATTTCTCTATAGAATTAGACAAACAACAGAGTATCTAGAAGAACAAGAAGACTACAGATTGATTATAAACTTATTTATATGATACGATGGCCACTCTTAAGTAGCGGTGACGGCGAGCTTCATGCTAGCCAGAGGACAGTGGCCTGGAACACTACAGATGAAGTAGTTCTCGCCCTTCTTCAAAGGAATCGTGTCATTACCAGAGGTGAGAGGCCTCGATCCTCCTGTGCTGCAACTGCGGTAACCTCTCTCGTCCACCACCACCACGTTGTGAAAAAGCGGGAAGTACCTGAATACTGTCATCCATCCAATTGATTTGTCACCACTATTGGCCACTAAAACGGCCCTATCAGTCTTCATTGTAATCACAAGATTATTTCACGTAAGTACATTCAAAAGAGTAAACAAGAGTAACAGTAAATATAGCTCAAAGGTAAGTTTACCTTGTTTTCTATTGTTGAGTATTTATGCAAGAGTAACAGTAAATGAATCTCAAAGGTTAGTTTACCTTGTTTTCTATGGTTGTTGTTGAGTATTTATGCAGAAGAGTAACAGTAAATGAAGCTCAAAGGTTAGTTTACCTTGTTTTCTATGGTTGTTGTTGAGTATTTATATGGTTGTTGTTGAGTATTTATGCAGGACTGAGTTAATGAATGGCGAAATTCAACACTTATGAGATAAAATTGGTGTTAAAGGTAAACCCTAGATTAAGCAGAATCCCAATGGAGATGGAAAGATAACAGTCCATAAACATTTACAACCACTCAAATTAAAGTCAATTAAACCCAATTTACTTCTGTTATGGTTGAGTATTTATGTAGAAGTGAGTTAATAAATGGCTAAATTCAAAATAAAATAGGTGTTAAAGGTAAACCCTAGATTTTTAGGATTCTAAGTAGAATAAGTAGAATCCTAAATGGAAATGGAAAAATAACAGTCCATAAACATCTACAACGGCTCAAACTAAACTCAATTAAATCCAATTTACTCTTCTGTTATTGTGGAGTATTTATGCAGGAGTGAGTTAATAAATGGCAAAATTCAACACTTATGAGATAAAATTGGTATTAGATTTTTAGGATTCTAAGTAAAATCCAAATGAAAATCTAAAAATAACAATCCAACCACTCAATCTAAACTCAATTAGACCCAATTTACTTCTATTTTCTTTTAACAATTTTCCTAATAAAAAACATCCTTAAATTCCCTCTCAAATTTTAACAATGCATCCTTGAATTTTATCTCAACTTTTAACAAAACATAGCATTAAAAAAAATAAAACTTACCCAAAATGTCGCCCGCTTTGAAATTCTTCCCTGCAGTCCAGCGAGAGGACTGAATTTGGAAGCCCCACCCCTGGCTGTCCCCAACTACGTAGGTGGCACCTTCAACAAGAACTGCGCATTGAAGCACAGAAAAGAGCAGAATGCCCGCCACGAAAAGTCTGGCACTGCCTACTTCCTGGGCCATTTTCTGGCACGAACACTAAACAATGTCAATAAGACGAAATTAAAAGGTCTCTATTCTATGCTTTTAGGATGATTCCTTAGTCCACGATCGACAGTATTTATAACAGATCATAGCACGTCTATCAATGCCGATTCTTGATCAAATGCAGGGCTTTCATTGTTTGATTTTCTGGAGTTTTTTTACATGCAACCTCACAGACGTGCCAAGTCGCATTGTCCAACGGCACTATTTTGGCAATGAGCACTTGGCTGTGCCAAACAAACGCATGTGTCGAGGCTGCTGCAACTTTTTGTTTGACTATATTAATCTGATTGATTTTCTAGTAAATCTAAAATCAAATTCCAGTGGAAAAGTCGCAAAGCCTATGTATATATAGACATGCTAATCATCACAAAATTATAAATTATTATAGAAAATATACACAATGAATGATTCATTGAAAATTAAATTACAAAAGTGAATTATGTTTTTAAAAATATAATTCACTTTTCTAAATTAAAAAAAAATAAAATATATATATATATATATATATATAATAATAATAAAAAATATATTCCCTTATATAAAATATGATATGATAAATTACTTGGTTATCTATAGTGGGCCTAATGGTTAAGAACATGTGTTTCCTTCT
>ML826976.1:17269-33751 GCA_009831015.1 Picea engelmannii
ATTCCCTTATATAAAATATGATATGATAAATTACTTGGTTATCTATAGTGGGCCTAATGGTTAAGAACATGTGTTTCCTTCTAAGAGGTCACAAGTTCAAATCCAGAGGAGGTAGGGTATGTATACCTTCATAAACTTTACCAGTGGAACTGTTACATCTAAATCGATACAAATTCAACTGAACTGTGACAAGGCCATGAGGCTCTACCCACCTTCCTGATTACAGTTTCTTAGATCTAGTAAACCTACTAAAGCTTTAAGCTCGCTATATGTGGAGGCTTCTATACAAAATGCCTACTTCACAGAGTTATTTGAAGAGATCTTGCTTGGTCGAATCTTTACTAGCCAAATTTCCTTGGAGCCTCCTTCTTGGGCAGACCACGCTCCAATTGTCAGTCCTGGTTCAACTTTTCCATTTCGGATTCAAGATTAAGGACTCTTGTTTCAAACTCCTTCTTTGGGTCGTTGTGCTCATGACGAATCTGGTCCATAGCCTCTGTAAAAACAATTTTGGTCATCGTGATATCTTCCCCTAGCATTTTGAGTCTTCGCCCTGCCTCAACATCCAGATTCTGAAGGAAGTCATCTTGATTTTGCATAAAGTGTTTTATTGTCTCCAGTTCCTCCTCCACCGCCTTTAGTCTAGCCTCCATCGACGGCTTGCACCCTAAGCTTGATGTCATTTATGCTTATTCTTTGCTTGTCTGCCTTCTTTTGCATGGGCGTTTTCCCTTTACTGTTGTTGCTTTGGCTCTGTGTAGGCGATTTCCCTTTACCAAGATGGACAGGGT
Source organism: Picea engelmannii (assembly GCA_009831015.1). Taxonomy (NCBI): domain Eukaryota; kingdom Viridiplantae; phylum Streptophyta; class Pinopsida; order Pinales; family Pinaceae; genus Picea; species Picea engelmannii. Next base: position 18,061 of record ML826976.1, read on the forward strand.
TTGGAGTGGCTCCATCAGGCTTTTTCTTTTATCCCTGATTTCTTCAAAATTCGGGCTCAATTGCTCCTGAGCGATTCATTGTATCCAGTCGATTAGATCAGTCTTGCACGAGGTATGGGGCTCGTGAGGGTCCTTTGTCCTTCTCAGCACCCGATTGGGTGTCTCTTCCCTCATATCTGGTGTCGGTCTTGTCTCTGCCTATCCTGTTTCAGGGTTTGTGAGCTGTCCGAGCCCTTGTTGTATCCTATGCTTCTTATCTTTGCCAGCCCGCACTCTAGTGTACTCATTATCCATTCTGACCAACCATGACCTCCTCTTGCCTACCCAGGCCTTACGGGATTTCCACACTTGATGTGATTCCATTGACTTGGAGGTTTCCTATACTTGAGAGGGCACCTTTGTTGGCTTTCGCATTTGCTGGTGCATTCAAATTCTGGAGAACATGGAACAATTGGTAGGTTCTCAGCCTTTCCAGTAGTAATTGGACTTTCTCCAGTATGTGTTGGAGTTTTGCTTGCTTGACCGTGTTATGGAGGATCAGATCTTGGATTATGAGTCTGGATTCCCCTAGAATCACTAAATATTTGTCATTTTTACTGATAACCTAGTTCAACCCTTGCCAAAGCGCTAGAGATTCTGCTCTGTTGTTTGTTTTTGCTCCCAATCCCCAGGCGTAGGATAGTTATAGCTGTCCATTTGGGTTCACTATGACCCCTCCTCCTCCTATCACCCCAGGGTCTCCTTTGGAGGCCCCGTCGAAGAACAATATATGCGTGCTTCTTTGTCTTTTCTATTCCTCGAATTCCTCCTCTTTCATCTGAATTTCCTAAGTTTCCCATCTTGACTCGTTGCCTGTTTGTTGTGGTCGACCCTTGATATTGAAGCTTTTAATTCATTTCCCCTCTTTCGTCTCTAGGACTCTCGAGTTCTTTACTTTGCAGAAGTATGGGGCACTTTTGCCAAATAAGGCCTTTATATTAGTTGCGACTTGTGCAAGGTTACTCTTGGAATTCTTGAACATTCGATTGTTTCGCTCTAGCTATATCTTCCATAGGATGAATTTTGGAAGTGTTCTCTAGATGGTGGATAGTTGGGCTTTTTTCGTGACTTGGAAAGGACATAAGGATCTCCAGTTTCGGAGCACATTGTTGGTCTCTTGAGGTAGATCGACTGTTCCTGGCTTCAGTCCAAGGGACAATTTCTAGACCTCTTTAGCATATGGGCATTGCAAGAGAAAATTGTCTGATGTTTCCTCTTCTTGTGTGAAGAGTGGACATCTAGATGGGCCTTCCCACCCTCTCCTTCGCAGATTTTTGCCCATTAGAATGCTCCTATGGGCCAACGTCCATACAAACATTTCTATCTTTGGAATGGAATTTGAAGTCCGGATGGCTTTCTAGATTGTAGGGTCTGCTGGGACATGAGGAACAACTGTAAGGCTTTTATATCCTACTGCTACGGTGTAGTTTCCGGAGAGTGATCCCCAACCCCTCTTGTCTTTTTTCCTTGCTTTTATAAGGGATTTCCCTTGTAAATAGCCCATCAAAGTGCCCCATTCCCCTTCGAGATCTTCAGGCTTGTTTTTGGCTTCCCACCTGAGCCAATTTTTGTCCACACCTTCACTCCATATCTAGATGTCCCAAAGAGTGTTGAGATCCTGGGCTCACATCCAGGCTTTTAGCCAGTCTAATCCTTCCATCGAACTTAAAGGCGGGTCACCCAGTACTGAGTCTTCCCAAACACTAATTTTATTTTCATTCCTTGGTATCCAGGTGAGATTAGGCCTGAAGAGCCTCAATTATTTTAGACACAAATTGAAAATAGGTGAACCTTTTGCCATGGTTGCAGGACGATCCAGGCATTTTGTTCTCGGGCCTTGGAAGTACTTCTTCCATATCGATTTGTTAATCCAAGTAGGTTTCCCCCAAACAAGGTTCCATAGCAGCTTGGCTCCTATAGTAAGGTTTTGGGAGTTGATGTCTTTTAATTGGAGGCCGCCTTCTGCTATTGGCTTGGTTACTTTCACCCAACTTATTAGGTGCAACTTCCTCCCATCTTTCTTCCCTCCTTCCCACAGGAACTGTCTGAATAGCACTTCCATTTTCTGAATTATGGTGGTTGGGGCTAGTAACAATTAGCATTGGTAGATCAGGAAGCTTGCTAATACCGCTTTGGTGAGAACAACTTTACCGGCAAGGTTTAACCAATTTTCTCCCCAAGAGTTAATTCTTTCTTTTAATTTGTCTATCAACAGGAGCCATTGAGATTCCTTTGGCTTGGTCCTGAATATTGGTACTCCCAGGTATTTAAAAGAGTCCCAATTGGTGCAACTTTTCATTCCCAGGACTCTTGATATCTCCAGCATTACCCTTGGAGAGTTGTTCCATCCGTAGATCTTTCTTTTGGGCAGGCTTATTTCGCTTCTTGAGATCTCATTGTAAGTGTCCAGCTCCACTTTACACTTCCTCGTTGTCTGCACACTTTCTCCTCCCAACAGTAAGGTATCATCCATGAATTGGGCATGGTTGATGTCTTTTACCCCCGAAGATATTCTCAAGACCAAGAGATTGTTATGAATCTGGTAGTGATCGAGTTGGAAGCTGAGCACGAAGGCTTGAATTGCATAGAGAAGCGGGGAGAGGGGACAACCTTGCTAGAGGCCCCTAGAAGACTAAAAGAACTTTGTTGCTTGACCATTTATGAGAGGGGCGATCCAGGGGGATCCAATGCAAGATTTTATCCAATTTATGAAGGCTGGAGCAAAGCCAAAATTTTCCATGACTTTAAACAAGAAGTTATGCCTGACTCTATCAAACGTGTTTGCGAGATCGATCTTTATAATCATATCTTTGTCTTTTCTTTGAATTATTGAGTGTAGCGCTTCCTGAACCAGAATGATGTTGTCCACTATATGTCTTCCTTTAATGAACCCACCTTGGTTTTCCAGGATGATTGTAGGGAGGATTTTTTTTATTCTGTTGGCTATAATATTTGTGATTAACTTGTAGCTTGTGTTGCATAGAGAGATTGGTCGAAATCTTCCAAAAATTATTTCTCCTTTTTCTTTCGGAATGAGAGCTAGGAAGGACGAATTTGTTCCTCCTCCTATCTTGCTGCATTTTTGAGATTTCCAGACCAATTTAGTTAGATCTGTTTTTATTATATCCCAACAGCTTTGATAAAATTTGGCTGTGAATCCATCTGGTCCCGGTGCCTTGTTCAGATTCATCTGGTCGAGGGCCTCTTTTATTTATTGCAGGTTTAATTATACTAACAATTTGTTGTTGGAGTCCTCTTGGATAACGACCGACACTAGGGAGAGTGGATATTCGTTTGAGTCTAATAGAGTCATTTGTGTCTCTGTGTAAAGACCTTCGAAGGCTTCTACCGCAACAGTTTTTATGCCTTCAAAATCTGATATAACCTGGCCTTGAACATGAATTTCATTGACTGTCTTGAATTTCTTTCTTTCTTCAGCTTGCTTGTGGAAATAGATGGTGCTTTTGTCTCCAGCTTCTAGCCATAGGCTTCTTGAATTCTATTTCCATTACCTTTCCTCCTCTCTGCAGACTTGATGCCATGTCCTTTGGAGATGGTCCTCTTGGTCGAGAATTTCTTGAGTTGTCTCCTGTCCTTCCATTGTCAACTGGTGGTATTCTAGATGTTTTTGGGCTTCTTGTCGTTTAATAATTGGATTCTTTTGGGTTTTAGCCCAACCTTTTAGCTCTACCTTGAGCTTCCTATGCTTTTCTTCTCAGACATAAAATGGGGATCCATTGACCTTCTCATTACAGATTTTGGCAACCAAGTCCTGGAAGCCCTCATATTGAAGTCGGACAAGGCTAAATCTGAATGGGATAGGCCCTAGATTTTTGTCCTGCAAAATCTCTAACAAGATTGGCTTATGATCTGATACACTGTGCGGTAGGATTTTAGTTGAGAGCGATAGGCACAAGAGAATGGAGATTTGGGATAATAACATGTCTAGTCTAGAATCAATATGCCTTGGTCCCACTCTCTTGTTTGACCATGTGTATTTTCCCTTGGCGGGTTTGATATCCTCCAGATCCCAATCTAACATATTATCTTCTACCCATTCCCTAGTGGGGTCTCTCACAATGGACCCACATTTTTTCTCAACCGCATCAAGGGTTACAATGAGATCCCCCCCAAAAATGATATTTTCTAGGTCATTTGAGAGTAGAAATTATTTAATCGAATCCCAGCAGTTTCTTTTTTCCCCAAATAGGACCGGGACATAGAGGTTGAAAATACTTACCAATCGACTCGTCTCTTTGTGTAGAAGACTGGTGAAAATCCAATGCATGCATGTTTCGGATGAGATTAGATCAAACTTCATGGTGTCCCAGAGGGTTCCAAGACCTCCTGAGGCGCCTCTTTCACTTACTGCTATTCCTGGGCTTTTTTCCCAAAGGGATTTTGTTTCTTGGAGGAAGTCTAGTTCTTCCATCTTTGTCTCCTGGATTAGAAGGATCTCAGTATTTGACATTCTGATTATGTCTTTGAGGGCTTCTTATTTTATTCTACTGTCGAAACCCCTACAATCCTAGGAGGTTAGTTTCATGATTTACCTGAGGGGGGCGGTATTGGCTCCTTTATGAGCCCTAGCCTGCTTTCTTGTCATTCTTACATTGATCAGTTGCCTGATTTTTGGTTGCGATCCACTAAGAACATCTTTGTAGGTTTCCTTTTCCCTTTCTTATTTCTTGGATTTCCTTCCTATGCCTGTTTTTTTAGGTGTGACAATGGAGCCACTAGAGCCCGTAGAGTTACTATCGGAAGAGACCTCTCCTGATTTTGCGTCTTGATTTCCTTCATGCTCTACAACGACTTTTACCTACCCCTCTTCCCATTCTAGCACTAGTTGGTCTCATGCTTTGGGAGGGGTCTTTTCTTGCATTTCTAATTCCATGGGATAGCCCTCCTTTGGATCCTCACTCATTTCTTTCTCTGGTTGTTCTTGTTCTTTCAATACGCTGAAACTATTTCCTGATGTGGGGGGCCCTGTCTGATCTTCCTGCTCTTTGGGCGGTGCTTCGGTTGTCTTTGCATTCTGTTTTTCTTTAGGATTGGCTGATGTTTTCCCCTTTCTAGGCTATTTCCATCCTTCTCCTTCTTCCTTCTCTTGGTTAGGGGTTTTTGGACAGTTTTGCTGAAAGTGGTCGTATTCATGGCATCCCCTACACTTGAAAGGAAATTGTTCGTAGTCCAACTTCTGGTAGTGTTGCCAATATCTGGGAGGCCTACCTCTAGATCCACTTCCACGCAGATGTGTGCGCAGGAGTATTGATCTTTGGAGTTGACCCTGTCAATATACTGCCCGAGCCCATTCCCAATTGTTTGGAGTGAGATGGGGTTCCAACGATGGATCGGGAGATTGGGTAGCTGTAGCTAGAATGGAACGTCCTTGGGCACTTCTAATTCAGGTTCGAAGTTTAGCGTCCATCTATTCAGGTACAACCCTTTTGTTCCCATAAAATATGGACCATTCCTGAAGATTAAATCTCTGTCTTCCCTTGAGATGAATTCGAAGATGTAGAATCATTTTCCCACCACATAGCAAGTGACGTTGTTCTGGATCAACGGATGTCAGTTCCTTTGGATCCATTTATCGGTAGATCTGGTTGACGGCCATAAGCCCATGAATTGGCCCACCAATCCATGATCAGACAGAGAGACCGCTACGCACATAGGGTGTTCCGGGGGCAGTTCAATCTCAGGGATCGAATCGAGCTTCTTAACGAAGCTAGGTGGAGCTGCTGGGGGAAGTTTCTTACCTTGGGCAGCAAGGAGGCTTCAGTTGATGGAGGAGGCAGGGGCGGCACATCCCCTCCTCCTTAGGCTTCCATTGCAGCTGCTGGACGACATCAGAGCAGGAACCCTAGGTGGTCATCAGAGCATCGCGGATTAAAATGACATCTTGCAATATCTATACCTAATAATATTAACACAAATAAATAAAATAATAAATAACAAAATTTTCAATTAAAACATTTTTTACTATTAATATAAATAAATTGTACATGGCTTTAATAAAAAAAAAAATGATAGGTTGCAAATGCATTTCCACAAAGAAAACTAGAAAAAAAATAGTGTGAGTTGGCTTATCCATCAATAAGGGACAAATAAAAAGCACATTGGTTTAAGCTAAGACATTCGAGATCAAATTGCCATAAATACTAAGAGTTGGAGAACTAAAAGAACAAGAGACATGTGCCCAATTAGATAACACATAGAAGTGACCATTGTCAAGCCAAACATTCTAATCTTGCACAATGATATGTAAGGATAGGTTGGTGTCCTATAGAATATCATCGTACACTGAAAGGACTTGTGAAATGATAGTAGAATTGAAAGAAACATCATTGTGTCTCTTCCATTACCAAAACAATAGCTCAATTCTCACAAACATCCATGCTAAATGAAACTCAATGGCTTGGGGAACCCAGATTCCCTTGATAAGGAAACATTCTAGGTGTGGGAGGTAGAGTGATAAGGATGACAAAGAGACTCCACCCATGCCCAAAAGGTTTTATTTAGCTAGGAAAACCAGAACATATGCCTAAGAGTTTCTTCTCGTCTACATTGTGGACAAGATAGTTTCTTCACACCTAGGTAAAAGAACCCATTATCCACAAAGATCCCTCCCATTTCATTAAATTTAGAGTCCCTAGTGATAATTTAGACTTAAATAATGTTCCAAAAGTATGATTATCGGTCTTTTGTCATTATGATATTGTTGTGATTATGATTTCCAAAATTAGGTGTGTGATACCCCACGACTTGAAACTTTGATAATTATTATTATTTTTATTTTTAGAATTTTATTTATTTATCCAAAAGATACTTTGGTCGATGGACCAAATCTAAAATGTAAAACTTTATTATTTTATGAAAATAAATAACATATGGAAAAAAAGGGGCACACATTGAAGCAATTGTTAAAGAGGGAGTTAGGAATCCAAAGGGGTTGGCCAAGTGTAAGTAGACTAAAACAAGTTGCGGAGTAACTCAACTACAAAAAGACACATTTCAAATTTATAGGAGAATCTGTGAACATGTGTAAAATTAAATCTGACAAGTGGTCAGTGAGCATGAGGCTCAAGACAAGTGTCACAAGTCCTAGGGAAAACAAAAGAAGTCATGACAAGGGAATGGGACACCATTCTATGATGCGAACTGATAGATTTGAAATGCTATGCATTGATTGCTTACTTGACACAGAAATTATATTTTACACACAACAAGTTGGTACTCAGAATTCTGCAAGAGGCCACGTAGGCATTCCCTTGGATTCCAAACTCAGCTTGGGGGTGACAGAGGTTGACAGAGACTCTAGTCTATGGTTGGGAGGAACATATTCTTCAACATGTGGTTTCCCCAAGTTCCAAGTTTTACTTCTTTATTATGAATATGCCAATCTGAATATTACTTTGTACTATTGTCTGTTACTGTGTTTAGGATTAATGGTTATGAAATATTTAAAAGTGTAAATAAGTCAGAACAGTATTAGATCTACATGCTATCACGAGAAAATAGATGCATACAATAGGTTCATACAAAAACTTTGAAAAACAATAGATATTTTGTAGATAGATCAACGAATGGAGGAGCATTACTAGTGATAATCATTTAAAAATCAATAGTAAGTCTAGCTATTAAAACTAGAATTGTATCCAAATAAGAATCTGTACTAAGGAACAGAGTTCAAACAAATTTACAGAACCGTAAAAATGTAGACACCAGTCTTGAAGCCATAGAACTTTAAAATATATATATATATATATATATATATATTTGGTCGACTACTCGACAGATTGTACAGATAGTGCACTTACATATTATGATATCATTCTTGAAACATAATTAGTGATGGAACCTGAATACCTTCTCCAAGCGAGGGTATTCCTGGAATCCATCGTACCAACCACCTCAACACCTACATAATGGTAATTAAATAGGTTAGAAAGTTGTGTGAGTCCAAGTAAAACAAACATAATTCAAATACATACACAACTGAAAATGAACTTACCATGGAAGTCCAGGGGGCTTCTCGTATCTCCTTCCGTCGCCAATGAACAACGTGCAAATGTTGAGGGTTGATTGGAATACCGATGGGTACCCCATGCAATAATGAACAAGGCTCGTCATTATTTAAATACCCAAGTAAAATCTTTTAACAAAGATTCAATTCATTGTGCACATACAAAAAATAATATAAGGAACATTACTATACTCTATGTGAATTACCACACATATTCAACATTTTCAAACAATAGTCCTCATTGTGATTAGGACAAGTAAAATAAAGGATTTGGGACGTTTTGACCATAGAATGGAAACCAAAGAAGTAAAAATGAAATATATAAACCCTATGTAACATTAAATTCCTTTAAGGAAAACTCAGATCACAGAGATCATAAAATTCCGGGTTCAGTCGATAACGTATTAACCTAACTGGCGTAATAACGTATGAACGAAGACTGTAAATTAATATACTTAATTTGTTCAGAATAACTTTACAAGGATAATAAGTTGAAAGCCCAAGATCCTAGTTACACAGGAAGATGGAGCGAATAAAATGGAAATTCCATAAACATATTACCATTAGAGATGCCACCTTTATAATTGATAAAAGCCAACCATCCACAAACCAGAAAATTTGTGATTACTTGACTCTTTCAAATATTATTTAGTGTGAACGAAAATGGGTTCTGGGCAATCAAATCTTCACTACTATAACTCATAAATTCTCAAAAGACATGGGAGGGATTAGTTTAAATTATTGAACTCTCGAAATCTCTCAGGATGAACACGGATCTGAAAAACGAAATTGAAAAATGAAAAATGAGCCCAATTCGGGAGAGGTCAGAATGGTTTAAGTATCCAACAAGAAACCCTAACACTTGTGAGCATAATCACACGACACGTAAGGTTCCTTAGGACAGATGTCGTTGAAATATCCTCGAGATGGTAAACCATATAGGTCGTGCATATAGGAACGATGCATGGTAAATGCTTCGTTTTACATTATGTTTAGCAAAGAAAAATATGGTAAGGTTTTAAATAAGAAACTATACCATAAAACGATAGTAGATCCCTCGTAAAACTCCATAATCAATCCTCTGTAATTAAGATTCATCCTTTGTATTCCACGCAATATACATCAGGATGAAAAGAATACATGACAAGAATAAAATAGTTACAATGAAAAACGTATTACAAATGTTTACCTTATCATGGATACATAATACAAAAATGAATGTCAGATACATTGACTCGTATATGGTAAGGATATGACTGGAGTGTTGTGTTAATAATCCTATCCTTAAACAATGTTAAAGTGTTGAATAGAGAACGTATAACTATGATGTGCTATAATTGTTAAACAACCCTTTATGCAACCCCTTATACATGACATTTTTTCATGTTCACTATAATGACGATTTTATAAATAATGAGTATATTATAAAACATAGTCCTTGTTAGTAAAAAAAACAACTATATATATGTTTATCAAGCACCTATAGAAAATAGTCTTAGTGGAATGAGACTTAAGTTAGCATTTATAAATGCTATGTATAGTGAAGGATAGAATCATTAAGTGTTGAGTCTTTATTTCAATTATCTTACGGTATAAGTTACTACAAATAAGTTATAAGAAGTTGGAAGGAACAATCTATGTAATATTTAGTTTCTATGGTTTCTCTTTCATAGTAAAACGATGAAAGAATAATGAGACTATCGTAAGACAATTTGTTTATGTCAAATGTAAATAAGGAAAACATTGAGGGTAGTAATAAAGGAAATTAATAAACATATATGAGAGAATTATGACGACAAGAAATCATTAGATTATTATGATTTATATATATTTAAAAAAATTATTGTGAATGGAATTACAGGTGTGTGACATAATGGTATTAGAGTTGTAGGTTACAACACTTGGCATTTTTATGAGCTTTATCATCGAAACATATAACATATAAATTGTCTTGATTTTCTTCTTACCTCTAGGCAAAAAAATAATTATATTTTGTAGGAAAATGACAAAAGTACCTGAGCCTCAGGGAGAAGAACCTCATCAAGAGAATCTTGAACATGGGAACTTAGGTGATGGAAATATCTGGGTGGATCTGAATAATGATAGGCATTCAGAAATTATAAATAAAGTAACAGATCTGAGAGAAGAACTAAATCTGCGAGATCAGATAACGAAATAATTTTAAAGACACGAAAGGAACTAAATGCAATTCTGCTAGAAAAAATGGGCAATCAAAATACTGATAAAAGTAAGGGGCAGAATTCTAGTAACTCTAAGATATCCCAAAAAAAGAAGAAAGCAAGAAAAATGGAGTATCATGAATCTGAGACAGAGTCAGTGTATAAGGATACAGAAGATACTGAAACTTCTACTGAAAGTAGTTATAGTCCTAAACAAAGAACTAAAAAGAAACCTAAACAACATGATGAAGTCATGGGAGAATTTAAGAACATTAAACCACCTACCTTCAATGGAGAACTGGAGACTGGTGAGGAAGCATAGGCATGGCTCTCTGGTATGCAAAAATACTTTCAAATTTATAATTACTCAAGTGAGCTTAAATCCCGGATGGCTATCTATAATCTAACAGAAAAAGCAGATATATGGTGGCAGGACATAAAAAGAGTAAAAAGTATCACAGAAAGAAATATCACCTAGAAAACCTTTAAGAGATATTTTAAGAAACAATACATGTCTGAATAGTATTATGAGGGTAAATCCAAGGAGTTCTATGAACTAAAACTGGGAAATATTACAATGAAATATTTATGTAGTAAGTTTATGAGTTTAATGCGTTATGTGCCTTACATTGTGAATGAAAAAACAAAGATTCAATGATTTTTTAGTGTCCTACATAGTTCTTATAAAGATCGAATTGAGTTTGATAACCCAAAAACATAAGAAGAATCCATGATGAAAGTTAAACTCTGTTTTAAGCAGTATAAAAATAGAAATGATAATTCTAAGAATTGGGATGGGAAAAAGGTTGAGAAGTTTGACCCTAAAAAGAAAGGGGGGGCCTACTTTAATAAAAATGTTGATAAAATATTTCAAGGAGGTAACAAGTTTAGAACTAGTAAACCTTTCAATCAGCCTGAAAATAAGAATGCCAAACCACCAACCTTCTTCAATAAAGAAACTATCCAAAAATAAACCGTAAAATGTTGAGAATGAAGTGGTCCACATTACTATAAACATTGTCCTCTCAAAAAGAAGGGAAATAAAAATGTGCAAACAATACAGGAGGAAAGTATATTTGGTGAGCTAGCAAGGTCTACACCAAAAATCAACGCAACATTGGAAAATCGGTAGGTAGATCACCAGACTTCAATCATAGAAATTGAAGGTATGATACATAACCAACAAGTTATTGTTTTAATTGATCCAGGTGCTAGTTTAAGTTATATTTCACCAAGAGTTGTAGAAATATGTAAACTACATAAGGGAAAGTTTGAAATGTCCTAGTTAGTACAGTTAGCTACAGGAACTAAAAGGAGAATTATAGATGTTAAAAAATGTGAACTTGGTATGTATGATTTAAGAACACAGATAGACTTAAACATATTACCATTAGGATCTTACAATGTGATAATCTATATGGATTGGTTGAAAAAGTTTAAAGTGGTCTTAGATTGTTATAATAAAACATTTACCTATGTAGATGAGAGAGGTAACATTGTAAATATTAAAGGTGTATCAAGACATGTTAGTATTAGAGAAATAACATCTTTACAAGTTAAAAGATGCATTCGAAAAAGGATGTAAAATACTTGGTGTTCACATAAATTATAATGAAAAAAGGAAAGTAATAATGAGTTAGACAACTTTCCAATATTGCAGGAATTCCAAGATATTCATGGACTACCTCCTAGGAGAGAAATAGATTTCTCCATAGACCTACTACCTGGAGCAATACCTGCTTCTAAGGCCCCCTATAGGATGAATATCCTAGAATATATCCGACCAAGTGTGTCTCCATGGGTGGCACCAGTACTTTTTGTTAGAAAGAAATATGGGACTTTACATCTCTGTATTGATTATAGACAACTTAATAAAATGACTATTAAAAATAGATATCCATTACCTCATATCGATGCTCCGTTTGATCAAGTATGGGGAGATACAATATTTTCTAAGATTGATTTGGGTTCTGGTTATCATCAAGTTAGGATAAAAGATGAGGATATTTATAAATCAACATTTAGAACAAGGTATGGGCATTACGAATTTGTTGTAATACCTTTTGGGCTGACTAATGCCCGAGCCTCATTCATGTGCTTGATGAACATTATTTTGAGTAAGTATCTAGATAAAAAAATTATCATCCTTATAGATGATATACTAATGTATTCAAAGGATGAAAAAGAGCATGAATAACATTTAAGAATAGTATTACAGATACTAAGATAACATAAATTATATGCAAAGTTGTTGAAATTACTAAGACAACTGAGAGCGGGGGTGAATCAGTTGTTATTGTGCTTAAACAATTGTAATTCAATTAAACCATTTTTAATCTTTCTCCAAGTGACCATCAATATTATACTACATATGGACAACATAAATAATGAGCATCACTCACACATAAGATATACGCAGAGACAGATTTTCACGAGGAAACCCATAAAGGGAGAAAACCTCTTGTTCTTCGAAATGATAGGCAGTCTTTTAAGTTCTGTACATCATCTATAATTGAGAACCAACTCAATGTGAGGCTATTACCTCTGTTTTACAAGCTCCAACTTGTTTTAGAGCACCAACTCTCTGGTTTCTCTAGCACCAACTAGAAGGAAGCAACAACTCCCTAATTGTTCCAGCACCAACTTCTAGTTACACAGGCACCAACCTGTATAACAGAGAACAACTGTTCTCCCTTACACCACCCTGCCACCCTGGTTTTTCTCGCTGCAACCAGATGGAAGCTACAAATCCCTGTGTTCAAGCACCCACTTGAACCTCTAAGGAGGACAACAGTCCTCCCTAGCACCTCCATACCACCCTTATTACAAATAAATGATTGAATAACCAATAACAAAGATAAATCAATGCCTACCTCTTCTTCATTGTTCTGTAATTCTTCTCTACTACACTATTCTTCTGCTCTGTTCATATTTGGATTGACTTGCTGTCTCTGTCTATTTGTTCTTTCTTTGTCCTTCTCATGCTCTTTGATATGTTCACATTCTTCTCTCTTCACCTTTTCTCTTCTGTTCAGCTTCTGTTCCTTATCACTGAGCTTTCTTCACACTACGCATGTTGTAGTTTTACCTTTCTACAGTTCAACCCATTTTTCAGTTAGAATAGCCAACCACGCACAGTCACTGTGTGTTTCTTTTATACACTGCAACTTTAGTTACACCTCGAATCTTCTTGGGCAAAAATGCCTCAGCAACTAAATCGCCAACCGTCCAAGAACCATGATTCGATTCTGCTAATTGAATCGTAACTAATCGATTACCTGTGAGGTGAAACAGTAAACCTTCGATCAAGTTTATAATTAACCAACACCATTAGATTAAATCCATAGGATTTCACGTTTATCTCATATGCCCACTAGCTGTGACTGACCACTAAACATAATTTGAATTTTGTGATTTCGCATCTCGGCATTCCTGTGATGAAGGATCTTGACACTCCAAGTCGCGGTCGCTGAAACTCCGAGATGGAGCTTAGCATCGCTAGCTTCTTCCCCTCATGTGACCACCGGTGGTGACCACAGGCTACACCAAAAGGCGCTTCGTATTTCACAAACTTATGAACTTTATCAAGCCTGATCAATGGTCGAGATATTCAATGATCCGATGGTCCAGATCTCATCGCAGTTCCTATGATGAAGGATCTCAATACTCCAAGTCACGATCACCGAGACTCCAAGATGGAGCTTAACACCGCTAGCTTCTTCCTCCATCTTCTGCAGATGTAACCACTGGCTATGACCACAGCCTTATTCGAAAACGCATTTCGCACTTTCGCGTCTCAGGTATTCTGTGATGAGTCCTCTCAACTCTCCATGTTACGAACTCCGAAATAGAGCTTGGCTTCTCTAGCTCTGCTCTCCATCTCTCGACAATGTGACCACGAGATATGACCACTCGCCAATCAAACAAGCACTTCACTCCTTTGACTTTCCAGTCAGCGAAATGATGATCCCTCACCACATGTCCCTCTTGGATCAACGATCAAGATCTTATTTCGATTTCACAACTTCACGAGCCTTCATCATGCCTGATCAACGGTCCACGATCTCAATGATTTGAGGGTCAAGATCTTTTCATGATCTCGCATATCGCGAGTTCCCACACCATGCTCCGTTGACTCCAATGGTCAGGATTGTTATCGCGATTTCACATATCGTGAGTTTGAACCTCTTTCCTTTGGATTTCCTGATCTACGAAACTCCGAAACGAAACCTTTGTCGTGCTTTGACTGTTTTACTCCTTCTGAGCTTACACTGCTGATCTGGCCATTATTTCTATGCTATTGATCATGCTGATCTTCTCCATCTGATCGTACTGATCTTTGCCATCAATGACAAACATGCATACTCTACCTCTATCTAAGAACATGCCAACAATCTCCCCCTTTGGAATTGATGGAAATCCCTTGAAAAACATGCAACTATACCACTGTAGTATCCTTGAAATTACCACCATTGTAGCATCCTTGAAATTTACCACACTTTCTCCCCCTTTGACATCAATGTCGAAGAAGAAACATGCTCCCCCTGAGCTGTTGCAGTACATACTCCCCCTGTCAACTATGAGAAACTTAGAAATACAACAGATATTTAATAAGTACTCCCCCTGATCAGGTGAACATATTAGACTAAAGAAGTTATAACCCCCAAATTTTGACGAAGATATCCAAAAGGGGTCGCTGCTAACGGTTTAGTAAAGATATCAACGATCTGTTCTGTGGAAGGAATATAATTCAGCTGAACGACTCTTTTTGTAACTTGTTCTCTGATAAAATGGTATTTTATTGGAATATGTTTAGTCTTGGAGTGAAGAAAAAGATTCTTGGAGACATTAATGGTATTGGTGTTATCACAGTGAATTGTAATCGGAACAGTATAGTTTACCTTCAAATCTGCAAGAGTTTGAATCATCCACAACATCTGAGTGCAGCAAGTAGTAGCAACAATGTATTTTGCCTCTATAGTTGATAATGAAATCCATCCTTTCCTTTTACTAAGCCATGCTACTAATGAGTCACCCAGAAAGAATGCTCCTCCACTGGTGCTTTTTCTCTCATCAACACAGTTTGCCCAATTGGCATCTGAATAAGTAGTTAACTGAAAGTTCTGATCTCTGGAATACCACAGACTGTAATTCATTGTGCCTTTCAATTACTTGAATATCCTTGTTACCACTACTAGATGACTTTGTTTAGGAGCAGACTGATAGCGACCTACCATTCCAACAGCTTGCATTATATTAGGACGAGAAGGTGTGATGTACAGAAGACTACCTATCATTGCTCAGTATGTCCTTTGATCAACATTGGGTGACATATCATCTTTACTGAGCTTGCAACCAACCACCATAGGTGTACTAACAAGAGAGGAATCCTCCATCTGAAATTTCTTCAACATCTCTTTCAAATATTTTTCTTGAGAGATAAATA
>ML826977.1:0-13125 GCA_009831015.1 Picea engelmannii
GATGAAACAGTAAATGCAATCATAGGATTGGGAGAAGAAATCGAAGAATATGTAATTGTTCAAAATGTACTAAGATATTTTCCTATGAGATTTTACCCTAAGATATCAACACTAGAAGAAAGAGCAGATCTGAACTCAATAATCATGGATGAATTACATGGAATCTTCACAGCATATGAAATGAGAATTGAGCAGGAAAATCCAGATACAAAAGAAGTAGCCTTCAAAGCATCCAAAAATTCAAAGCAAAAATAAAAATAACTTAGCAACAACAGTGACATCTCAGAAGATGATGAAGAAGTGACCAACTTTGTCAAAAGATTGAACAAGGGAACCAACGACAGGTATAGAGGTAAGATTCCTTTGATTTGTTTTAATTGTGATGGTATTGGTCATTTTTCTAACAAATGTCCTCATAAGAAAAAAAAATGATGAAGTTTATTCAAACAACAAACAAACATATAAAGGAAAAAGAACCACAAAGAAAGTTTTCAAGAAAAGCTTATACACCAAAAAGACATCTCATCATCATATGAAGATGAAGTCAGTGATAGTGAGACAGAAAGAGTTCTATTCATGGCAATAGAAGACTTTGATAAAGAAGACTCCAAAGAAGAATATGAAGAATCCGAAGAAGAATATGAAGAGACAGAAGTTGAATACCGAGAATAATTGATGTGTGCCATAAAAGTTATCAGAAGAGAAAAGAAGAAAAACAAGAAACTACAAGCAAAACTAGACAAGAAAGAAGAAAGTCAAGAACTAGAACAAATGATCACAAATTTGAAGGTTCAAATAGAAGAAGATAAAATAATTGAAGAAACACTCAAAGAACAACTAGAAGAAAAAAACAAGATCATTGGAAATTTGGAAGTAGAGATTGTCACATTAAGAAAGGATTTTCAAAGAAAAATATGCAGAACAACTCAAAAGTTTTGGATGACATTATCAACAGTCAAAAACCTCATCATGACAGGTCTGGACTTGGATACAATCAGACAGAAATGAGATCAAAATCCAAAACAACAGAGCAAGAAACATATCCAAAAGGCTATGCGGAAACAATCAAAGGGGATAGGAATATCTACAAGGAATATTACAGGGACACTCCTCCACCGAGAAGATTCAGATTTCAGAATCACCAATCGAAAGATAGGCCTAAAAAAGAAGAAGAATTCATAAGAGTACCTCCTTTTAGAAGATCTTCAACTCCCAGGTATCAAACTATATTTTTTGGTTTATGTTATGCATGTAATAATTTTGGACATAAAGCTGTGAATTGCAGAGCTAACAACAGGAACATAAACAACTTCAAAAGTCATACAAAAAAGGGTTATCCAAGAAGGCCTAGTGAAACACATAGAAGAAGTTACAACATGTTTGAATTATTGAGAACTAAAGTGGAATGTTACAAATGTAACAACTTTTTACACATGACCAAAGATTGCAGAATGACAGTCCCTCCTAGATAATCACAACATAATAACAACGATCACAGACATGAACCTCAGCAAATGACATAGATAAGAAAGCAAAATTAGTATAGCAATGAAGAATGCACACTCGCTCTACAAGCCAAGCAGAAGAAACATGGTTGGTATGTTGACAATGGTTGTTCAAAACACATGACAGGCGATAGAGACATGTTTCTTACTTTAATAAAGGAAAGAGATGGATCAATCTCCTTCGGAAATGATGATTCAACTAAAATCATTGGAAAATGCATAGTCAGAATTGGGAACAAGAATACAAAGGCAGAAAATGTATAACTAGTAGAAGATATGAAACATAATCTTATAAGTGTGAGTAAAATGTGTGACCAAGGTCATAAAGTTACATTCGATTCACAAAAGTGCAAGATAAGAAAATAAGGTTCAGGAAAATTGATTACTATAGTTGCGAAAACTTCAAGCAACATATATGTGTTAAGTGACATTGGAAATGAAAAGTCTGATTTAAGAAAGGAAGATGAAAGTCAGCTATGACACAGAAGAATGGGTCACATACATTTTGATAAACTTGTCAAAGTCAACAAAAGAGAAGAAGTAAGATAAATTCCCCAGATCACGAAACCAACCAACACTTTATGCAAGCATTGTCAACAAGGAAAGAAAACAAAAACCAAATTCAAATCAAAGAAATATTCAACGACAAAACCACTGGAAATTTTTCATACTGATCTAGTTGGACCAACTACAAAAAGGGTTTAAAAAGTGTGAAATACTTTATGTTATTAGTTGAAGATTATACAAGAATGACTGCAGTTTGCTTTCTCAAGAATAAGTCAGAAGATTTTGAAAACTTCAAGATCTTCAAGGAAATGGTTGAAAATGAAATGGATTCAAAAATCAAATGTTTGAGATCTGATAATGGAGGAGAGTTCACTTCAAAGGAATTTATAGACTAGTTCAACAATCATGGAATAAAAAGACAATTCTTTGTTGCTAGGACACCTCAACAGAATGGAGTTGTTGAAAGAAAGAACAAGACAATACAGGAAATGGCTCGAACAATGCTAATGGATTTCAAATTGACAGATATTTTTTGGACACATGCAATGCATACAACAGTTCACATTCAAAACAGAGTAATGCTCAGAAAAAACACTAACAAAACTCCCTATGAGCTATGGAAAGGAAGACCAACAAATGTGAAGCACTTCAGAATTTTTGGGAGAAAATGCTACATCAAAAGAGAAGATGGCGGAATGGGAAAGTTTGACTCTCGCGTGGACAAAGGAGTACTTGTTGGTTACTCAAGTACAAGGAAATCATACAAGTGTTACAACCTGAGATTGAACAAAGTTGTGGAAATCATCAACGTAACAATTGATGAAACAGGTAGACAAGAATTAAAGGAAGAAGAAAATGAATCAATGGAACAAATTTACGAAGAAGAAGCAGAAGATGAAAAGGAAGTAGAAGGGGAAGGTGAAGAAGATCCGACAGAAGTAGAAGAGCAAGTTCAACAAGTGCCTCTAAAGATACCTAACAGATGAGTACAAAAGAATCATCCTTCAGATCAGATTATCAGAAACAAAGATGTAGGAGTTGAGACTAGAAGAAGAATCCGTTCACTAGAAAAAACACACCTAGCACTCTCATCTACGAATGAACCAACCCGTTTTGAAGAGGCCAACAAGGATGAATTTTGGAACAAGGCCATGGATGAAGAATTGGATCAAATAGAGAAAAATGACACTTGATAATTGGTTCCAAGACCAAAGGATAAGAATGTGATCAGTACAAAGTGGGTATACATGAATAAATTGAATGAATGTGGACAGGTTACAAGGAACAAAACTACATTGGTATGTAAAGGATATGCACAGGTTGAAGGAATTGACTTTGAAGAGACATTTGCCCTAGTTTCCAGAATGGAAGCAATCCGATTGCTTTTAGCTTATCCATGCTCCAAAAATATTAAAGTGTATCAGATGGACGCAAAATCATTTTTTCTGAATGGGGAACTTGAAGAAGAAGTCTACATTGAACAACCAAAAGGATTTCAGTTGTCAGAGAACGCAGATTATGTGTGTGAATTAAAGAAGGCCTTGTATGGTATAAAAGAATCTCTTAGAACATGGTATTTGTTGGCATAGGGGCAGACCCAGGCCTCAATATTACAACAACGCACCAACAAAACCCTAACTAATGGCCCTTTCGGCAACACCTGCAAAGCAGATGAAGTCTCACCCGAGGTAGAGGCAGGGGTGGTTGCAAGAATCCAGTGTCTGCAACCTTAGCTGGGACACAACTTTGTGATTCTATTCGCTTAACATAACACTTCAACAGTTAGGTTTATCAATATCCAGTTCTCAGTTACAACGTAGTTAAACCCTAATCACAGTACAACACAATTAAACCCTAATCACAATACAACGCAGTGGTCAACCAGATCTGGTATCTAGCAACACTTAGCATGACAAAATAGATTAGATCTTAACAGATTCAACACTAAGCATATGTATATAGGTTATATCTAACATTCATCCATGTTATTAAGCACATAACACTAACATATCTATCTACCATTCATCTATGTTAAG
Source organism: Picea engelmannii (assembly GCA_009831015.1). Classification (NCBI taxonomy): domain Eukaryota; kingdom Viridiplantae; phylum Streptophyta; class Pinopsida; order Pinales; family Pinaceae; genus Picea; species Picea engelmannii. The sequence continues at coordinate 4,049 of ML826977.1, forward strand.
CACTAAGCAATAAACATCAATACATCACACAAAGCAAAGCAACACAACATGTACGTGGTTCACCCCCACCCTGGGGCTACATTCACCAACTCTTCTCTTCTTTATTATCTTTAGTCAATTGTCTACATGCACAGAGACACAAAAACCCTACTCCGCATAGGACAGGGGATCTGCACACACCTCACCAAATCCTCCTTCCCTGAGCTAGGTTACAACACACAACCTTATACAGTCTCTTACAATGACTTGCACTTAGCTCTGCAAGTCTCACACAGTATGCACGAAGCATCTACAACCCTTGATCACACAGATATAACTCTAGCCATCCGTTGTGTTTACTACATCGCCTTAGCATCTATTTATACATACAAAATAGGCCTAAGCATGGGTAAACCTATGGGACGACATTCCCATACCCGTTACATAATCCCAAATCCCAAAAAGGGCCCTAAAAGGGGCCGAGATCCTGCGGTCTTCGCTTCACCTTCGACAGTCTGTCGAAGTCCCAAAATTAGGTCAAACATGACCAAGGATCCTCAAAACTTGGTCAAGGGCCAACAGGCCCCCAACACTCACTTGTGACTCATCCCGAGTCACTCTGATCGGACTAGTTCTTCCTCCAAATCCTTGAGCATGGCTTGAGCTGCTTCGACTTGTTGTTGTGCCATGACCTCTTTTTCAGTGAATTTTGTATGACTGCTTCATTGACAGGTCCCTCTAGGCGATGTTCAGCTGCAGTGACGACTTGCTCCAGTTCCTCTCCTTGGCCTTCGATCTCTGTGAACAGTTGGTAAGCCTTATCCTGTACAGGTTGGAGTCTCTGAGTTACTTCCATAACTATGCTTTGAATAGTTTGGACCTGCTGCTGGGCAGTGTGCTTCTCCTGGGATCGCTTCATTCTTTCCATAGCTGACAGGGCTTCAATTGCGTCTGTATCGTTTCGGCTTGATACTTCGCCTCTTGGAGCTGCGACTCCAGTGTCTTCAATTCTGGATTCTCAGTGAGTTTCTCATAGGTTTGGGAAAAGTGATCAATAAGTTTCTTAGAGTCCATAGCAAGGGATTTTATTCTCTCAACTGCGCTTTGAGCACTTGCTTCTCTTTGATCCCTCACATCCTGCGGGGTGCTGGGCACTGTGCGGAGATCTAAGTCTGTGATTCATTGCTATAGCTATTGGATAGATTCTGTGAGCTACTATACTTGATGCGTGACTCGGTATTCTGCTTGTATTTCTAAGCCCATCATAGAGCGAAGTGCTCTGTTGACTACTTCTTTCACTTCGAGTTATTATGCAAACAAATGTTCTTTTTCTTGTCGCATCTGTACTCTCTCTTCTTCGAAATTTTCTTGGAGATCAACCTTCTCCTGCTTTACACCTCTACATTTTTCTACGAGTACGCCTTGCACTTTCTTCAAGGACTAGGTGGCTTGTTCTACTTCTTCTTGTGCGCAACGAAGGCGAGATTCGACCGCATCAACTAATCGACAGAGTTGGGCTGGCTCATCCCCTAACTTTGGTTCTCCTGATGGCAGGGGCGCAATGGAGATTGGGCGACTGGACTGAAGGGCTTGCTGTACCCCTCGGAGTTCGACCTCAATTCTATCGTACATTTCCTCTTGCTTAGCTTTTTTCTTCTCCATGATTTCTAGTGAAGCATCGTTGAGAGATGCGATGATGAAGTCAAAATCATCGATATAAAGCACAATCTTCATCTTGGTCACGATGGCTTTCGATTTATTTCAGGAAGAAGGTTTCAGGGGAGAAACCTTCCTTTTATTTAGGGGATCAACCTCTTCTCTGGGTGGTGTTACTTCACCTGGCTTCGGTTCATCTCCTTTTCCATTTAGTTCTTATAATTCGTCATCACCCCCTCGGTCATGTGATATTGAAGCAGTCTTTCCATAGGCACTGCTTAAATCTTGGACCTCTTTGGTATTCTTCATTCTGTTGGGTTCGAGTGTGTCTTGTTCTTTATGTGTGATCTCTGGGCTGTCAGGGTCAGACATATCTGCAGGTTCTACCGGAATAAGGAGGTATGTTGACCAGTCCTTAGTGATCTCCTCAAGGTATTCTTCCGTGAGTTTGTAGTATGATTGAAGCTGCTCCTTATGTTTTTCGGCTTGCGCTGTTATGTAAATGAAGTGCCTATCTGTGCAGAACTTCATCACGGGTCGAAACCTATGTAAGGTGTTTGGAGTCATGCGAGGCTCTGCTTCTATGGATCTCTTCATCTAAAGTTAGTACGTATGAAAAACAACGTTTGACTGCCATTGTTTGTTCATATCGCTCGAATACCAAAGGGTCATGAACTTCGCAGCAAGCGATTCGAACGGTTTAATATCTGGGAAGGTCGCACCTTCCAGCATCTCCCAGGAAACAAAGGCGATAAGGATCAGGAGCTAGCTGAAATGGAACTCGTAGCTGTGAGCCTAGGCTTCATGATAGTCTAGCTCCAACTGATTGATTAGGTATTTCACTCTGTTCATCTGCAAGCCTTCCACACACTTCCCTACGAGGTCAACGACAAAGCCTATGACCTGCGTAGGTTTGCTCTTCCTTACTAAATTTTTGGCTATAAGCTGGCAGGCTAGGCGCACTGTGCCATTCTGGATGGAGGCTACCTTGTATCCTCGTGTTCCCTTTTAAACATCGCCATATGTATCCTTGATCTTCTGTGCTAGCGCATGATCTGTGGCTTTTCCTGAATAGAACTCCTTCAGGTCAGATCCTTGCATACTTAATCCCGTGATCCTATGGATCAACACCGGGTCGACTATAATACGACGGTCTAGCCATAAGTAACCACCATGATAACACGAGAGAAATAGCTTGACATATGAATTGACTTACTGGTGCCTTCCAAAGTGTGGGATCTTCATTACGTTTAACAGGGTGGACTGCGCGAGGTTCATCGTCCACCATTTAGGGATTATCTTTGAGTTCTTCCCCTTCGTCTTGGTCAGGTACTTATACTGGGTGAGCATACTGTAGTTCTTGCGATCTCCGAGGTTGAAGTCACCAAACTTCAACACTATGATCTTGTCCCGCTGTTCTCGAACCGTGCGTATCCACTTCGGGAGGTAGGCATTAATCATGGAGTACTCGAAATATCTTGGCACAGTATCTCGACTCACCGTGTCGGCCATAGGCAAGATGTAATCGGGAAATATGGATGGGATTAGTTTCGCATTGGCTAGGTCATCTCTGTGTTTGGTTCTCTTTTCTACTAATGGTCAGGATGATCTGGCTTTGCGAGCAGTCGACACAGAGGCTTGCACTCCTCTCATCGATGATGCTTGAATACTTGCAGACATTGCTCTTTCAGTCATTAGGTCAATGAGAACTTCCTCGACAATTTTCTCTGCAATGCTAAGCTCGTCCGACATGCATGCTAGTGGTTGAATATCTCAGGTTCGAAGAGTAACAAGTTAATGCAATGAGATGATTGGTAATAGCGCGATGATCACTGTGAGAAAGAAACTAATCTGTGGGCTCAGATTCACAGTTAGAAAAAGTGTTCTCGTTGCGTGGCGCGATGAGATAAATAAATAACTTGTCAATAGATCTCTTACAACGTTTGAAAAGCCTTCATTAAATCAGTTTTGTCCATTATGGCGCGGTCCCAACGGTCTAGTGGCAAAATTTCTGATCATAAATTCCTTTCTACCCGTTCGGGCCGTCAGTCCTTGCATACTTAATCCCATGATCCTATGGATCAACGTCGGGTCAACTGTAATATGACGGTCTAGCCATAAGTAACCACCATGGTAACATGAGAGAAATAGCTTGACACAAGCATTGACTTCCTGGTGCCTTCCGAAGTGTGGGATCTTCATTACGTTTAACAGGGTGGACTGCGCGAGGTTCATCGTCCATGGTTAAGGGATTATCTTTGAGTTCTTCCCCTTCGTCTTGGTCAGGTACTTATATGGGGCGAGCATACTGTAGTACTTGCGATCTTCGAGGTTGAAGTCACTAAACTTCAACGCTGCGATCTTGTCCTGCTGTGCTCGAACTAAGCGTATCCCCTTCGGGAGCTACGCAGTAATCATGGAGTACTCGAAATATCTTGGCACGCTATCTCGACTCACCACGTCGACCAGAGGCAGGACGGAATCAGGAAATATGGATGGGATCAACTTCACATTGGCTAGGTCATCTCTGTGTTTGGTTCTCTTTTCTGCCAATGGTCGTGATGATCTGGTTCCACAAGCAATCGACGGAGAGGCTTGCACTCCTCTTGTAAATGACGCTTGAATACTTGCAGACATTGCTCTTTCAGTCATTACGTCAATGAGAACTTCCTCGACAATTTTCTCTGCGGCGCTAAGCTCGCATGACATGCACGCTAGTATTTGAATATCTTGGGTTAGAAGAGTAACAAGTTAATTCAATGGGATGACTGGTAATAGCGCGATGATCAATGTGAGAAAGCAACTAATCTGCGGGCTCAGATTCACGGTTAGCAAAAGTGTTCTCGTTGTGTGGAGTGATGGGATAAATAGATAACTTGTCAATGGATCTCTTACAACAGTTGCAAATCCTTCATTAACTCAGTTTTGTCCGTTATGGCGCGGTCCCAACGGTCTGGTGTCGAACTTTTTGATCATAAATTCCTTTCTACCCGTTCGGGCAGCCAGTCGAACAATTATATTGTCCCCAACGACTATGTTGCTTCACCATGGTGAAGTGCCATGTGATACTGTTCTGATATTCCAACGAAGCTCCAATTTTGCAAATTTTCCTTCTGTGAAGTTCCCTCAGGAACCTTCTATAAATTTTCAATATTAGCTCTCTTCTTACTTAGTTTTCGAGCCTTCTTTCCAGTGAGCTTCGTCTCGGAGTTCCTTTTTCCATTCAGATTCTTATCTTCTTTTGGTAGAGTAACTTCGTGATGTTGAGATTCTTTCCTAGAAATTAGGGGTAGTACTTCATCTGTATATGGAATAGGTACTTCAATCTTCTGTGGGTCTTCGAGTGTGCTTCCTACTTTGACATCCAAGTCTCTGGTTTTAAATATATTTTCTCGGTTCTCCCATTCTTCGATCAAGTGTGCGATCCTCCTAGTCATGTAATCTTTAAACTCTTGCTTCTTCTGCTCCGAGATTTCTTCTTCTTTTCTTCTGGCCTGATCTCCTTCAATCCAAGGTTTTCCTAGTAGCATAGTAAATGGAGTGATTTTCTCAATAAATTTAACAACTTCAAATTCCTCCTCTGTCGAAGTTCCATTGGCATTCATAGATATCTTGGTAAGTCTTTCACATAGGGTTATCAACTTTCCTCTGAATAATCCTATTCCTCCCAATAAAGGAGTCAAAGCAGGCTCCCCTAAAAGTTTCCAAGTTCTTTCTATCATGATATTCACCTATGTTTCCTCATCCAGAACACAGTCAACGTCAAAGTCTCCTATTCTTGCTTCAATGCATTCTTTTTCTTTGAAGACCTATGATAAACTGATATGTCAGTGATCATTCAGGGTTTCTTTCATCTGTAACAATACTTTCTCTGATTCTTTCTGGGGTTCTGCCATAATCTCATTTGCTTGAATTTTCTCGTGTTATTCTTGTCTCATATTCATTCTTTCAACCTTAGCAATCATTCTAGGGAAATCCAAAACTTCATGGTCTAGAAATTTGCAACAGAGGCAACTAGGTCTTCTTCTAGGGCATTCCTTAGCAAGATGTCCTGGTTTTCTGCAACTGTAACAAAGGGTTAATCCTCTCTTTCTCTTAAATGATCCCCAACCTCTCCTGTACTGCGCACTAGGATCATGGTAGATAACCTGCAACAAATTCTTTCTAGGATCCTGCATCCATTCGTTAGTCCAAACATTATTTCTATGCATCGGTATAACATATCTTTCACTATTCTTATCAGATCTACTCATATCAAATCTTATTCTATCGGTTCCCTATTTTTCAAGCTAGGAAAAATCTTATCAAACATGCCTAGATCCATACTTTAGAAACAAAAAAATCCACTAATCTTACTTCTACAGAGCACAAAGTTTCCAGATCTAAAACTTTTCACTATTCTTACCTTTATCAGAGCAAAAAGCGTTCATATCTTACCTCTTTTCTTCAGATCAGACTTCTTTTCTTTAGCACATAGATTCACAAACTAAGTAGAGTACTGCACACTAGAGCGACAGGTCTACGCACAAAGCTTTCAAAATTTCAGGTCAGATCTTTGCACAGAGCTTTCTCTTTTCTCAGTTCTCAGCAATCACATTTTCAGGTTAGATCTTTGCACATAGATTTCTCTTTTCTCAGTTCCCAACAATCACAATTTTAGGTCCCGACAATAGAACCATTTGTTGGCACAGGTGCAGGCCCAGGGTTCAAAGTTAGAACAATGCACCAACAAAACCGTAACTACCAGCCCTTTCGACAACACCTACGAAGCAGATGAAGTCTCACCTGAGGTAGAGGCAGGGGTGGTTGCAGGACTCCAGTGTCTATAACCTTAGCTGGGACACATATATGTGATTCTATTCACTTTACAGAGCACTTAAACAATTAGGTTTATCAATATTTACTTCTCAGTTACAACACAGTCAAACCCTAATCATAGTACAACAAAATGGTCAGCCAAATCTGGCATCTAGAAACACTTAGCATGATGAAACAAATAAGATCTTAACAGATTCAACACTAAGCATATGTATATAGGTCATATCTAACATTCATCCATGTTATTAAACACATAGCACTAACATATCTATCTCCCATTCATCTATGTTAAGCACTAAGCAATAAACATCAATACATCGCACAAAGAAAAGAAAAACATCATGCACGTGCTTCACCCCCACCCTGGGGCTACATCCACCAACTCTTCTCTTCTTTATTATCTTTAGTCAATCGTCTACATGGACAGAGCCACAAAAAAACTACTTCGCATAGGACTAGGAATCTGCGTGCACCTCGCCAGATCCTCCTTCCTTGAGCTAGGTTACATCACACAACCTTCTACAGTCTCTTACAATGACTTGCACTTAGGTTTTCAAGTCTCACACAGTATGCATGGAGCATCTATAACCCTTGATCACACAGATCCAACTCTATCACTCAACCATTCATTATGTTCACTACATCACCTTAGCATCTATTTATACATACACAATAGGCCTAAGCATGGGTAAACCCATGGGCCGACATTCCCATACCTGTTACATAATCCCAAATCCCAAAAACGGCCCTAAAAGGGGTCGAGATCTCATGGTCTCCGCTTCGTCTTGTACTTCACCTTCGACAACCTGTCGAAGTCCCAAAATTGGGTCAAACATGACCAAGGATCCTCAAAAATTGGTCAATGGCCAACAATACTCTAGACTGGATAAATATCTACAACAAGCAGGGTTTAGAAAAGGAAGTGTAGACAACAACCTATACATCAAGGTAAGTCAATATAGTATTTTATTAATTTAAGTTTATGTTGATGATATTATTTTTGGTACTGATGATGGCAGGTTAAGCCAGAAATTTTCAAAGGATATACATAATGAATTTTAAATGTCATTACTTGGAGAACTATCCTTCTTTCTGGGACTTTAGATACGTCAAAGCCACCAAGGAATGTTTATTTCTCAAACCAAGTATATCAGAGAAATGATAAAGATGTTCGGAATGGAAGATTGCAAACCAATTATCACTCCCATGCAAACCAATTTCAAGTTAAGAAAAGATGATGATTCAAAGTCTACAAATCAGAGGCAATACAAGTCAATGATTGGTAGCCTACTATATGTGACAACATCCAGACTAGATGTAATGCAGGCAGGTGGACATGTGGCACGATTTCAAGCAACACCAAAGGAATCACATGTATTAACTGTGAAGAGGATTTTCAGATATCTAAAAGGAACAAAAGAGTTTGGATTATGGTATCCAAAAGGAAAGGATCTATCACTTATTGCCTACACAGATGCAGATTAGGCATGTTGTATTGATGACCGACGAAGTACCAGTGGAGGAGCGTTCTACTTGAGTGAGTGTTTAGTATCATGGTTGATCAAGAAACAATCATCAATATCTTTATCTACAGTCGAGGCAGAGTATATTGCAACAACAACATGTTGTACACATGTTCTTTGGACGAAACAAAATCTGACAGATATACAGGTTGAGTATGATGAGCCCATTCCAATCTATTGTGATAATACAAGTGCCATCAATATCTCAAAGAACCTGATGATGCACTCCAAGATGAAGCACATTCCAATTAAGTATCACTTTATACGAGAACATGTTGCAGAAAAGAACACCAGAGTTGAATATGTGGGCACAAAAGAACAAGTGGTAGACATCTTTACAAAACCACTTCCACGAGAAGCCTTTGAGTATCTTCGTGGGAGACTCAGAGTAAATTATACTCCAAAATGAATTATTTTGAATGCTTATCTTAAATTTCTTAGATTTACACGAGGAAGCACCATAAAGAGGACAATTCAGGTCGAGAGATCAGTTTCGGGAAGAGTTCAGTTAGGGGGAGTATCCCCAAGGACAGTTTAGTTAGGGGGAGCAAACTCAGATGGAAAGATACCTTTGCCATTGATGACAAAGGGGGAGAGATTTATCAGATGCAGAACACAGAGGCATGGTTCCAAGGGGAGTGATGGTCACAGGAGGAGCGTGAGTGATAGGACTTCAATATTGCATCAGAGTGTTGCCTTCAATGCCAAAGGGGGAGATTGTTGATTAATTAGGTTGGTTGTCATTGATTTCAACCCTTGAAGAAAGTCTAGTAGTGAATTCCGGTAGCACAAAGGTTTGGGTAATGGACCCAAGTTTGTTGGATGGAATGGTATGGGTTTTGATATATTTGCAGGTAAGACTATTCTAGATGCATAGTACATGTCAAACCATTTTTGGTGGTATGTGGAATGTCACATAACTCCTCACGGTTAGAGAGTTATGGCCATGTGAAGTTGGAGAACACTCATAAGTCATCTAGAAGCCCTAAAAGGTCAAAGTAGTCAAAGTGTTTGCAAGGAAGAAATTATTTAAATAATAAAGTGAAGTGATGAGTGTACTATAAGTCAAAGAGGATGCAAAATAAATTATTTAAATAATAA
>ML826977.1:18219-62415 GCA_009831015.1 Picea engelmannii
ATCTTGTACTTGAACATTTATGTGGGGTAAAAGGAGGTTGCCCCCTCGAAGAGGCTTATTATCTGAAATTATCTCTTTTTCAAGGCATTGAGTACTTATTCTGAGGTTTTTCTATGCTATATTGATATTTGGTTCTTAACATTAGCATCAAGTATATATTTCTTAAGCAATGAAACATGAAACACATTATGTACAGTCATGGATGCAGGTAATGCAAGCATATATGCAAGTGGTCCAATCCTTTCTAGGATTTCAAATGGTCCAAAAAATTTGGCTGCCAACTTGGCGTAGTTTCCCAGCTTCAGGGAACTTCTATTAGCTTTTACTTTCAGAAAAACATGATCTCCCGCTTTGAATTCTCTGTGGATTCTATTCTTATCAGCATAACTCTTCTGCCTGTCTTGGGCAACTTTCAAATTCCGCTTAATTCTGAGCATTTGTTCTTCCATTTATTTGAGCAATTCTGGTCCAGCTATTGCCCCGTCAGCTGGATTATCACAACTTACTGGATTATTTCACTTTTTGCCATAAAGTGCTTCAAATGGGCTCATCTTCAAGGATGCCTGATACCCATTATTATAAGCGAATTCTACCAAGTGTAACTAGTCTTCCCATTTCGATGGTTTGTCCATCACATACATCCTTAACATGTCTTCTATCACTCTGTTCACCCTCTCTGTCTATCCATCAGACTCAGGATGATAAGCTGTGCTAAAGTTCAGATTCGTTCTGAATCCTTTGAACAACCCCTTCCAGAATTTTGAAGTAAATTTCGGGTCTCTTTCAGAAACAATTGTCTTGGGAATTCCGTGCAATCGTACCACTTCCGTCATAAAAATATCAGAAACCTCTGCTGCCTTGTGAGTATTTTTTAATGGAATTAAATGGGAAACTTTCGTAAGGTTTTCCACCACCACCATGATTGAATCATACTTCTTTCCTGTTCTGGGCAATCCTGTGATGAAATCCATGGTCACCACTTCCCACTTCCACTCAGGAATGGGTAAAGGTTGCAAAAACCCTGTTGGGTTCCTATGCTAATCTTTAACCTTCTGGAACTCCATACATCTGGTGATGTATTCGATAATCTCTTTTTTCAAACCTTGCCAAAAGTAATGGCTCTTGACTGCTGCCACCGTTTTTTGATATCCAGGGTGCCCTGCACAAGGCACATTATGCATTTCATGAAAAATCACAAATTTCAAATCTTGGACATTAGGTACATAAATTCTGTTCTTGTACCAAAGTATTCCATCCATTTCCAATTTATAAATCTCCACTTTCTATGGCATCTTACCTTGCTGTAGCTTTTTTACCAAATCCCTGTACTGCAAGTCTGTATTTGTAGCCTCCAAAACTCTACTTTTAATATCATTTTGGTACATGCTAATGGTTGTAGCATGTAATTCATGCACTCTCCTACTGAGTGCATCAACCACTTTATTCTCCTTCCCTTCGATATGCTTGATATCAAAATTGTAATCATAGAGAAAGTCCAACCACCTACTCTGCCTAGCGTTCAAGGTTGGCTGATCGAACAAATACTTCAGACTGTTATGGCCTATTCTGAGTTTGAACTTCCTTCCCATGAGGTAATTCCTCCACTTCTTTAGAGCGTGTACTATGGATGCCAACTCCAAATCATGAGTTTCATAGTTCCTTTCGTTCTCTTTCAACTTTCTGGATTCATAATAGATTACAAATCCATTTTGATTGAGAACTCCTCCCAATCCTTCTTTGTACGCATCCGTGCACACCACAAAATCTTCATTAGGATCTGCAATCCTCAATATTGGGGCAATGGTTAACAATTGCTTCAATTGTTGAAATATTTTCTCGCAAACCTCTGTCCACTGAAACTTCTTCTCCTTCCTTTGCAAGTAAGTGATAGGGGGAGCTATCCTCGAGAACCCTGCGATAAACCTTCTGTAATAACCAGCTAGACCCATGAAGGATCTGACTTCTGCCACATTCTTTGGCGTTGACCATTCTCTAATGGCCTCAATCTTCTCAGGATCTACAACTATCCCATCCTTGGAAATGATATGCCCCAGGTAATGGATCCTCTTTGATAAAACAATAATTTTCTCAACTTGGCATACAACTGGTGCTCTCTTAGCACATGCAACACCATCCTTAGGTGCTTCTCATGCTCTTCCTCTGACTTGGAGTACACCAGGATGTCATCCAGTAAGACTATGAAAAACTTGTCTAGATAGTCCCTGAATACACCATTCATCAAGAACATAAAAACAATGGGTGCATTTGACAACCCAAACGACACCACTGTGAACTCGTAATGACCATACCTTGTCCTAAAGGCGGTTTTGCTGATGTCTTCATCCTTTATTCATACCTGGTGATATCCCGACCGGAGGTCTATTTTCGAAAATATCTTCGCATCCTTCAATTGATCGAAGAGGTCATCAATCCTCGATAGAGGATACTTGTTCTTTACAGTCACTTTGTTCAATTGTCTGAACTCAATACACAATCTCAACGTTCCATCCTTCTTCTTCACGAATAGGACCAGGGCTCCCCAAGGTGACACACTTGGGTGTATATACCCCTTTTTTAAAATCTCTTCAAGATGCAATTGCAGTTATTTTAGCTATGGCATGCTCATTCTATAAGGAGCTTTCGACACTGGAGCTACTCCAGGCATACAATTTATAGAGAAGTCGATATGTCTTTTTAGAGGTAGTCTGGGTACCTCCTAAAATACATCTTCAAACTCTTTTAGAACTGTATGATCTCCAATACTTGACACCTTATCCTTAGGTGTTTCCTCCACATGGGCTGCAAATAATTGACTGCCTTTCTTGTAGCACTTCTTCAGCTGCATTGCTGAGATTTCTCTGATAGTATCTGCTCTGGGAATTCCTTGGACTGTTCTCCGATTCCCTTTATCATCCAGGAAAGTGAATGCCTTGTTATGACAGTCCAAGATGGCATGGTGCTAGTCCAACCAGTCCATCCCAATCAGACAGTCATAAGACCCTAAAGGTAGACTATTCAATTCAACCTTTGTTCTCAGTCCCTTCATATACACTGGACACGACTTAACTAATTCCATGAATTTTCTCTTTGTTCCTGTAGCCAGCTGCACTAACCAAGAATTTTCATGTTTTCTTCTCGACAAATGAAAACTTTCCACCATTTTAGGATCTATATAAATATGGCTAGCCCCCGAATCAATTAAAATAGTAAATGGTTGGTTGTTAATCATACCTTCTATTTCAATCATGTGCGATTGAAATTTATCTTTTTTGTTTTCCACGGTTGCATAGATCCTTGGCATTCTACTGTCCGTGTCCTCCACTGTTTCAGATTGTTGAACATTATGGATAGCTGTCACTTTGCCATTTTTGTGGGGACAATCTCTGTACTTATGGTTTCCCTGACAGCCCCAACACTGAATGGGTGTCTGTCTTGGCCTTCTTCCCCCTATGTCAGCCGTTCTTGGCTCTCTAAACAATGGATGTCCTTGAGGACTATTTCTAAAAAAGGGAGGTTTGTTTCCCTTCTGCCTCTGCTCTTTCTTAAACTTCTTTTGGTCATCCCAAGCCTTCCAAAAGTTAGGATTTTTTCTTTGCTGTTCATATAAGAATTTCGCTCTTCTTATTGTTTCTTCCATGGTCTTAGGACCATCATACTGAATCTTGTCACAGTGGAAGGTGGCAGTCCACTCAAATACCTTTGAATCTTGACAGTCTCTTCTTTGATGAATGAAACGTACTTCAACAATTCCAAAAACCTACATTCATATTCATCAATGGTCATGATGCCTAGCTTGAGTTCAAAGAACTCTTTCATCTTTCTGTCATAGTATCTCTTAGTCAAATATTTCTTCTCAAAATACCTCTTGAATTATTTCCAAGTGATATCTCTCTCTCTAATGTTCTGCACTTGCACAAGATGATCCCACCACATTTATGCTTTTCCTTTCAGTTGATACATCACAATTATTCCTTCTACATGAGAGGAATAATTCTTTATTTGAAAGTATTTCCTCATACCCATCAACCATGTTTCAACATCTTCCTCCTTATTATGCTCTCTATCAAACGTAGGAGGCTTAATATTGTTCATCTCTCCCTTCAATTCATCCACTCCAGATCTCCTGTGCTTTCTGGTAGGGGATGAGCTTGAACTATTGTGTGCCCTTTTCTTGGAGTGACCTTGGGAGTGATGATGGTGTCTACCCGCACTCCTTGATATTCTTCCCTCAGAATTCTGGTGACTCCTTGTTCTTCTTGAGTCACTCTCCTTCTCCAACTTCTTTTCTATTCTCTCCAAACTCTTTAACATCTTTATGTTAAATTCACCTTGTTTTTCTTGAGATTTTCTGATATTTTTGATATCTGCTCGACGAGTTTGGGCATCTTTTTGCAATCCTTCAATGATCTTCCTCATGATTCTTTCCTTATCTATCTCCTCTCCATGGCCATTGGAGTTCGATGCTTCAACTCCCAAGTGAACATCCATTCCTTTTGCTTCATCCTCAGAACTGGAAGCAGTCCGCGCCCTTTCCATTTCTTTTGCACTCGGTGGAAATTCTATTAGGTTCTCGTACTTGTTGAACTTTTGCAAACATAATGTGCAGACAACCAGAACTTGTCAGGCCATTGTTTCTTAACAAATTCCACAACATTCATAAACACTTGATTCAAGAAAACGTTCAGTTTCCATGAATTTTTCGAACTCTGCTCGACTCTGTAGTGCACTCAGGCCTTAGCCCTTTTCTCTCAGTTTCCCAACCCACATGACCATGGTTCATGACCAAGCACTAGATCTCAAGGTTCTCTAATTGGGACTTCGGGGTTTTGGGTTTCGGGCTTCAGGAGTTTGTGCGTCAGCACATTCGACTTCTCTCGACAGTCGAACTCCTGAAATGCCGACATTTCAGAGCTCCCAAACTGACAGTCCTGATTCCCCCACAATATGATGACTCAAATCTCATCGGGATTTCATGTATTGGCATTTCGTGTGTCGCGAGGTTGAAAGACTTCCCACCTCCGTTCTCCTGATCCCCGAAATGCCGAAATTCCTCCTGGACAACTAACGGTCCAGATATTTTCCTCTACCACTGATCTACAACTGCGGTTTTATTCTACCGCTACTCCTCCCAAGCTTCATAACACGACCAAGTAACCCGTTGTCACTCATAAACATACTAAGGTTTGAAATTAGTCCTCCAGACTCAATTTCCTCCTGAAACCTTGGGTCCAAAGACCACTTATTCGGCCCATCTAGGCTCAACGTTGAAACCTTGGGCTTTGATACCATATTGTAACATCTCCAACCACCAACAGGCCGGGCAATGCTACTAACACTGCCTTAACTTAGCCTTTAGAACTTTGATACCATAATGTAACGCCCCCCCGACTATCAACCCACTTTCCGGGCAACGCTACTACGCGAAAACATTCTCATATTGATGTAGTATGCATTTAAATGAACTTAAATGGATTAACAAAGTAAACATATAATTACTTCTAACATATAGAATGATCGAAATCAACAATAAATATCATTGCAAAGGAATACATGATAATATTGCAAGCATCACAGTCATGCATTTTATTTGAAATTAAACACATGCATATACTTATCTTTGAAACTGTAGTAACTCCACCAACCACGTGCAAACCTTCCACAAACCTCCCAGCCTTAGACCTCACTGCTCATCACGCTCAATAGTGGGTCACCCCCGAGATGGGACTAAGCTCCACCCAAGGTAAGGGAATCCTAGGCTAGGTTGAGGTTACATGAAAACTGCACAGTGCAACCGAAAGGATTCTCTCCATGAGCCTTCTTATGCCTACTACTCATAGACTCTCATTCCCCACATGCCTGTTCCACCTGGGAGTATACACCTTCACAAGCACAGTCCATCAGTGCTTCACATCCCTCTCTAGGTCTCGGAAACAGGCCAGATCAGGACTCTCTCTGGGAGAAAACCACTTCCCAACAAACTCTCTCACCTAGAGAGAGCTACTCACAGGCCTGACAACCTGACTCTTCTACCATGAGCCTGGCAACTCGGTTCTTCAGCCACTTTCAACTCATTTCCAATCGGGTGAGGACAAACACAAAAACATCAACACTCAGTTGACACAAGGATGCCGACCACACAGAAAATGGGCATAGGTCCAAAAATGACAAAAATCAGATGCTAAGACACAACACGCTCGGGCGATTACCCAGGTGTCAGGTTCCACAGAAGACACAGATCGACCCACAGATTACCGGTTTCAGGATGTGTGAAAAGAAAATTATGCATAGGTTGATGATGGAGGCCAAATGCATAGACCAGATGAAATTCACATAAATACACCGGTCGATCACAGAGGTCTCACGGTTTTGGGTTTCAGAACTATGTGAGGTATGCAGAGATTAGATGCAAAGATCCCTCGGTTCAAACATCAGATAGTGAATGGAGGACGAACCCTAAACTCAGCTGACGCTTCATCTTTTAACCGCATGCACCCAGGTCAACACTTGTCTTCCTGGAGCTGCATGCATTCCCTTTTTCACACTTGGAGCTGCATGCGTTGCCTCTCCCAGGACTTAGGATACAACATGTTTGTCACATAACTTTTGGAAAAATAATAAATTATTATTCCCAAGGACTTAAGCCCCCAAGATTAACCCCTAGGCTCAACACTTAGCCTCTCTTTCTAGCCTTTTAGCGCCCTTTCCCTTAACCACTCTATGGAATCTTAGCCCCCCATCACTCTTTCTTCGTGGTCGATCTACACACAATGATGTTTATATTTTTATTAATGTTCTGCATAATTACATATATAAAAACAGGCTCCTAGCCTTAACACTTAGGCTCCCAGCCTAATAAACACATAAGCCTACCAGCTTGTCAATACTCGGCTCACCAGCCTAAAATACTTGATTTACAATTCAAGAACATGATTACAACACGGCTTGTTCTTGGGGATATTACAATTGGGGTTTATTTATGGGAGATATGGCACATCTTGTTTGAGGTATGTTTTGTGAGCTAGGGTTTAGCTCTTGAGATGGTATTGGATGTTCAATATTTTTGCATATATTAGATTTGTTTAGGGATATAGTTGGAATTTTGTTGTTGGTATATGGCATATGGGTATTGGTCTTTTGGTTATGATGTGTTGCTGAAGTTGTTGGTTTAGTTTGAGGCTACATAACAATGAGGTTGTGGCACATGGTTTGATGTAAGGGTTCATGGTATTTGGTTTATGGATAGAGTGATGAATTGTTAGATAACTTTTGATGGTTATATTGGTGTATGTCTTTGGTATATGGTTGAGGTACATGTTGGGTATGTGGTTGAGACAAGTAGTTGATGAGTTGGCACATACATGAGGTGTATAGTTGATGATATTGGTACATCTTGATGAGTCAAGGTTGATGCATAGTACATGCTAGTTCAGGTTATTAGTATAGGTTGTTTGGTGCAGGTTGATTGGTACAGGTTGACAGTGGCAGTGGTTGATTCAATGACAGTGACAAGTTGTCTACATTTGACATTTATATTTCAGGGTGGTTGGACGGGGCAAGGACAGGTGGTTGTAGCCACCTTTCGGTTGTAGCCAGAGAACTTAGGGGGTTGTAGCCTCCTTCTGGTTGTAGATAGAGAATTGGGGAGTTGGAGCTTCCCTCAGGTTGTAGCCTGAGAAACTAGGGGGTTGGAGCCTCCTTCCGGTTGCAGCTGGAAAACAAAGGAAGTTGGTGCTTCCAATGAATGTAATTCTTCAAGACATATAAGAAAAATCATTATGTGGTTTTCTCCCGCTTTGGGTTTCCACGTAGAAACACTCGTGTAGTGTGTATGTGTATGATTGCTCATTTGTTCATTATTTTTTTACTTTGCAATTATTGGATGATAATGTTACACTGATATAACACTTGCATTATATGGTTAAAAGGGATTAGATTGCTCTATTACTGATTCATGCCCCGTCTCAGTAATCCAACAGGTACAATGTAATGTGAAAATTTGGTTTGAAGTTGAGAATAGAAAGACTCAGGTCTGCAGGTTGAAGAAGGCTCTGCATAGGTTGAAGCAAGATCCTAGAGCTTGATATGGTAGAATTGACAGTTTCTTGACGACCTTAGGCTTTACTAAGAGTAAAGTTGATTCTAACCTTTACCTCAAGGTTATGAATGATGAGCCAGTGATGTTGCTACTATATGTAGATGTTGTATTCTTGACAATATGAAGAAAATTTCATCACAAATTGCAGAAGAAGCTCGCTACAAAGTTTGATGAAAGACCTAATGCATTATCTCTAAGGTCTTGAAGTTTGGCAGAGCCCAGAGAAGATCTTCCTTAACCAAGGGAAGTATGCAGTTGAAATATTGAAGAGGTTTGATATGTTGGAATGTAAATCCATGTACACACCCATGGAAACGAAGTTGAAGCTCCTGGTAGATACCTCGTCAAGACTGGTTGATGCTACTTTGTACAAACAAATTATTCTTTTGTTGATGTATCTGACAAATACTAGGCCAAATATATGTTTTGCTGTGAACACCTTGAGTCAGTATCTGGTAGAGCCCAGATGTGGTGACCTTGTTTCCACAAAACATGTGATGAGATACCTTAAGGGTACGTTGGACTTTGGTCTCTGTTAACCAGAGATCATGAATTCAAATTGTATGGATATAATGATTGAGATTGAGCTGGAAGTGTTTTTGATAGAAAGCGAACTTCAGGATGTTGTTTTAGTCCGGGGTCATCTATAACTTCATGAAAGAGTAGGAAGCAATCCAGTATTTCTCCCAACACAACATAAGCAAAATATATTGCAACATGTTCCGCCGATTGTTAAACCATATGGTTTTGGATGTTGTTGACATATCTATTTGATTTGGAGATGGAATCCATCGTGATCCTATGTGATAACCATAGTTGTATAAATATGACGTGTTCCATGATGATTCGAAGCACATAGAGATCCAATATGAATTCTTTCATGATATGGTGCAGAGAGGAGCCATAAAGCTCCAATATGTTGGCACAAATGAACAGGTTGCAAATGTGTTGACCAATCCTCTATCTCATGAAAAGTTTGAGCACTTTCGATACCAACTTGGTATAGTCTGAAAGGACCTCCCTTGAAAGGGGGAGTAGTGTTGATGATACTATGGTATCCTGACCAATAGCGGGTAGCTCAGTTAGGATTTTATATCCTAGGGGATTGATCATCCCTGGACAGATCTTGAAGGTCCGTAAGGATGGGCTGTTAGAGTACTTGTGCACGTATATGCTAGCTTTGGTCAGTAGTGGTAGCTCTGTTAGGATTTTATATCCTAGGGAATCTTTTGATTCCTGGGAAGATCCTTTGGATCTGTCAGAGTACCACAAAATGTTGTGATGCCAGCCTAGTGCTAAAGATTTCCAGCTTCTTGCTGATGTTGTTGATGCCAGCCTAGTGTTGAAGATTTCCGGCTTTGTGTTGATGTTGTTGATTCCAGCCTAGTGCTGAAGATTTCCATCTTTGTGCTGATGTTGGTAATGCCAGCCTAGTGCTGGAGATTTTGAGCTTCGTGTTGATGTTGTTGATGTCAGCCTCATGCTAAAGATTTCCAGCTTCATGTTGATGTTGTTGTGATGCCAACCTCATGATAAAGATTTCCTTATTTGTGCTGATGTTGTTGTGATGCTAGCTTCGTGATGATGTTGTTGAGATTCCATCTTCGTGCTGAATATTTCCAGCCAATTGATGATGTTGATGATGCTCTAACCTTTGTGTTGTGATACTACTGTTGTTGATGTTGTATCAGCTTTGTGTTGTTATTGATGATGATGATTCCACTTCATCTTCTTGCTGAAGATGATGATGATGATGCCACTTCATCTTCTTGGTGAAGATGATGATGATGATGTTATTTCATCTTTCATGCTGAAGATGATAATGTTACTCTAGCCTCATGCTAAATATGTTGATGATATTACTTTAGCCTCATGCTAAAGAAGATGATGATGTTACTTTAGCCTCACGCCAAATATGATGATGATGTTACTTTAGCCTCATGCTGATGAGGATGATGATGCTACTCCAGCTCCATGCTGTGAACGATGATGATGAGAAAAACTTCTGATGATTTATAGATATTCCAGTCAATGTTCCATATGTTGTTGATGTTGCTTCCCTCCCTCTCTCTCCTGATGATGTTGTATTGAGTTGTGTCTGTAGAATACCCTTCTTGTTAAGGGGGAGTGTTGAAATTTTGTAACTGCAAAGAGTATTCTATTTATTATTGAGTCATTATTAAATAGATCAATCCCTTTTTGTGGATTGATCAAGTCGAGCATTGCAATTAACCAAATCCCCTTTTGCAGATTGGTCAAACCCTAATTATATCATGTAAATTAAGAAGTCGACCCCAGGCCCAATTAAAGTGGTTTTAGCCCTTAAGAAGACAAGTCGTCCCTACCTAGTGAAGAGACACCTTTCCAACACCTGCCAGTTTGTATAAATAAAGGAAGCCAACGCCTCATTTGATCACTTACTCATTCACTCACTCAGTGCGCAAGTTTGGTAGCTGCAGTTGGGAGAATATGGAAGAGATAGGTGCATTGCTCAGTGGATGATATTCTCTAGTGTTTGTTTATTATCTTGGCATTGTATTGGCTATCTATATTAATGAAGTTTTTTGCTGGGTTTTCTCCCCCATGAGGGTTTCCCAGGATAAATGTTGTGTATCTTGTGATTGTGTTTCTTTTAGGGATCCTATCTATGCTATGGTTATTTAGTAAATTGAAAAGAAACCTAATAATAGCTTAAACCTTAACAAAATCACTCGTTGGACTTGTATATAAAGGAGAGAGATCATTGTGACATTTTCTCATTACCGAAGAATGGAGTTAGCATAAGTGAATTTGCACTTGTGCTAGGTGGCTTGGTGGTTTTAGTAAAGGGAAATTTTGCATGGTGGAAAATATGGTCTAAAGGAAAAGACGTCGTAGGGAGCGAATTGTACAAAGGTGTTCACACAAGGGTTTTATGTATTTGTACGCAAGTTGCAGGAAGGAAAAACACGTATGTAGACAGGTTGCAGGAAGGAAAATCATGTATGTACATAGGTTGCAGTGGGCATAGTCGCGTACACATGGCTTGTAGTGGAGAAAAACATGTATGTACGCGGGTTGATAGTAAAGTGAATAATGTACAATGTTCTTTGGGCAGGAGCAGGTCCGTACAGGCTGACAAGTGACATCAAAAGGTCTTACAAGTAGTTCGTAGTAGATTTGTGGGCATACCGTATTTCCATGATATTTGTTGAGTTTTGGTTTTCTAATTTATATGGTTATTGGAGGACAAGGTTGTCCTTGGGATTTGGTGAATTTGTATTGGCTGGGAGGGCTAGTTTTGCACTTAGGATTTCTGAACTTGATAAGGTTAGAAAAAATAAATATTGTGTCTCATATGTGTTGATAATTCATCTATGATATTTTTTGTTTCCACTGCATATAATTTCGGTCAATAATTTTCAGTGTAAAATTGTTCATTGATGACAACTAGGGTTTTACTGTTAGATCAATAGGAAGAATTTTTCATATATAAAAATTAGTCACATAGAGTTGCATGTAAAAATTGACATGGTATCAAAGCTTGAGATTTGAAGAGAAGGTGATAATGTTGAGACACATTGTTGACTACAACACTGGAAGAGTGTTGTTCTTGTTCTTATTCCGGGTAGGTCAAGATGGTGAATACATTGAAGCTTGAGGACATGTTGGAAGGGGTAACAAAATTTCGGGATTGGAAGGCAAGGGTTCTCCTTCTGTTGGAAGAGAATGACCTCAAGGAGTATGCTGAGAGTGTGGTTGTAGCTCCTACAGATCCAGTAGATTTGACATTCCATAAGAAGAGGGAAGTGAAGACCAAGTTGGTGTAGCGAGAATCTGTGAAGGATCATTTGATTCCTCACATTGCTGAGAAGACATCTGCCAAGGAGATGTATGATGCTATGGTAGGTTTATACCAAAATGGGAATATTGACAGGAAGTTGGATTTGAAGCACTGACTTCAAATTGTCAATATGTCCAGTGAGGAAATGGTTGTAAACTACCTTATGAAGATTACATAGATCCAAGATCAGCTTGTGGCCATCAATGATAAGGTGGAGGATGCTGAGTTGGTGAATGTGGTGTTGAGAGGTCTTCCCAGGTCTTGGGAACCATCTGTAAAGGGGATTTATGCATGAGAGAAGTTACCAAACTTTGATAGACTATGGAAAAATTGTATCCAGGAGGAGACTTGGTTAGTATCCAAGGATGATATGGATGGTATGGTGAGGAGTAGTAGTGATGAGAACTAAGCCCTTGTAACCCTCACTAGGAAGGGCATAAGAGGTTCTCCACGTAGAAGAATTTATTCAGGGAGAAGGGTTTCTCCCAAAAGAGAATCATCTCTAGAGCTAAGACAGAGTAATTATATTAGTAATATCAGATGTTTTGAATGCCATGACTTTGGTCATTATGCTTCATAGTTTCCACATCGGAGGGGAAGAGGAAGATGGCAACATGCATCAACAACAGAGGTTGATGAGGTTGTAGACAAGTTCTAAAGGGAGATCTTGTTGGTCTCTTCCCTTTCAGGTGCAATATCTAGCAGGGGGACTTGGTTGGTTGATAACGAAGCATCTTTCCATATAACAGGTGTAAGAGAGTTATTTGACAACTTCATTGAGACTGGATCAGACTTGTGTGTGGAGCTTGGTATGGGAACTAAGCATGCAGTATGAGGATCTGGTACCATATCATTCAGGCTAGATTCAAGAGAAGTGTTGAGGGTGTCAAATGTGTTATGGGTGCCAGAACTTAGGAAGAGTGTTCTCTCAGTCTCAAAGATTGAGAGAAAGGGATACCACACATTGTTTTGAGAAGGGAAGGTATTTTTTATCGATATAGATTCAGATCAACAATGATTCTTGGATTTAGGAAGGGCAACCTATATAGGCTGAGGGGCCAACCCATACGTGTTGTGATCTACAGGAGTCGAGAGACAGATGAGGAGGAGCAGATAACTCCATCAGTGGTGAGGTAGGTGGCCCCACCAGCAGCGCAGATTCAGAGGGAGAAGATGGATCTGGAGATTATACAGACTCAAATGGATCATGCAAACTTAGAGGGAGTTCGATCTCAGTTAGAGTCAGTTGGCTTAGAGGGAGATTCATCCATTCAGAGGGAGTTCCCCCTCAGGTTCAAGTGGGAGAGAGGCATCTTCCAGGATTGACAGGTAGCTGTCATGGGTTGAGGAGGCCAAACAAAAGGTTCATAGGCAGTAGGCTTCTAGGATATGTGTGCCCTCCATGGAGGATCCATTTGTTTCAACATGTTTTTCTACAGTGACAGATGAAGCATCCATTCAAGAAGAAAAGAGAGTGGAATTTGCTTTAGTCACAGAGGGAGAATCCAATGAGTCAGATTGGATAGTAGGATTTGCTTGTGACCGAGGATGCATGTATTTAGGAGGACCAGAGAGCAAGATCTGCTTTGGTGATAGAGGGAGAAACCAATTAGGAGGATTGGAGTGTAGCGGTGGTAGCATATGCAATAAAAGAAACTGAGTCACTTTTAGGGTGGGAGACATAGTTACTTATAGTATTGGAGGTACATCCAAATGTTGGAGGATGGGATACCTCCCTCGCTAAGAGGGAGTGTTGATGATATTGTAGCTTTGGGAGGTATTCCCATAAGAGGCCAAGGTGTCAGGCATGTGGGAATATTCGTTGCCACCAAATTATCCTTTCGTTTTAGTGAAATCAGCCCCAAAATGAGGCTAGGGACTCATGGGCAAGTTGATGGGCTTTGTGGGCTTGTGATGGGGTGTCACACCCACAAAGAGGAGTAAAATATTCTAATTAATTGTTGAGTTTAGAAGGGGTGCCTAAACTCACTCATTGGACTTGTATATAAAGGAGAGAGATCATTGTGACAATTTCTCATTGTGGAAGAATGGAGTTATCATAAGTGAGTCTACACTCATGCTAGGTTGCTTGGTGTTTTCAACAAATGGAAATTCTACATGGTGGAAAATCTGGCCTAGAGGAAGAAAGTTGCAGGGAGTGAATTGTATGGAGTTGTCCGTACAAAGGTTTTCTGTATTTGTACTCGAGTTGCAGGAAGGCGAAGAACGTATGTACATGGTTTGTAGGAAGGTGAATCACGTATGTACACCGGTTGTAGTGGGAACAATCGTGTATACGCGGGTTGTAGTGGAGCAAAGCGTGTATGTACGCAGGTTGACAGTAAGATGAATCACATACAATGTTCTCTGGGCAGGAGCAGGTCCATACATGCTGACAGGTGACGTCAACAGGTCGTACATATGGTATGTAACAGATTTGTGGGTAGAACATATTTCTAGGATATTTTTTGAGGTTTGGTTTTCTGATATGTATGGTTATTGGAGGATGATGTTGTCCTCAGGATTTGGTGAATTTGTATTCGCTGGGATGGCTGGTTTTTCCCTCAGGATTTATGAGTTTGATAATGTTACAAAACATAAATATTGTGTCTCATATGTGTTGATGATTCATCTCCAATATTTTGTGTTTCCGCTGCATATAATTTCAGTGAATAATTTGCAATGTAAAATTGTTCAGTGATAACAACCAGGGTTTTATTGTTAGATCACTAGGAAACAATTTTCAGATCTCAAAATTAGTCACATAGAGTTGCATGTGAAAATTGACACTAGGGTCATTAAATCAACGCCTTAGAAACTGCCAAGATTTGGAATTAGAACTAGGCAATCCTCGTCCTACAGTTCTTCAATTTTTCTTTTCAAAAAACATTGTCAGTGATGCAGAAGAGTGTTGTCTACAATCTTGAGTTCAATATTGATAACGATAACATTTCATGGTCGTATTAGCCCGACAATGATGACTATTCATCACCGTTGTCGAGCTATTATAACAATGATTCATCACTATTGCTTGGCTTAAACTCATGACACAAACAACAATAATTTGGACCGTTGGTATGAGTTATTTTCTAAGGGAAAAATGCATAACTATAAGATGGGGATTGCATAACAAAATATGTAGGGAAATAAATATAACTTACCTTGGGTGGCAAGAGTATTCTTCATTTCATTTTTCCTTTGTCTTTATTTCTTGTAAATGAATGTCAAGTACATCATAATCACTTATATGGCCATTTTGAGTCTTTTTATTGTGTATCAATGAATAATATCCAATAAAACATAAAGCACATGTTAAGATCAAATCTCGATGTATAACAACAACATGATTACTTCATCAAACACAAGGTGATGTTTCATTATCTACTTTTTCTACCAAAACCAATATATCAAATTCCATTCATATGTTCATATATTCATAATATCTAATTCTGGATAACCATTATATCTACACAACTATTGTACGTTTAAAGACTATTAAACAATATCCATGTGAAAAGTTCCTAAAAACTATATTCATGGGAAATGTCCTAGATCACGTAAATTCGTGCATGTCTTGTCCAAATGAAGCAATTCCCAGGTATTTAAGATCAAAGTCACACAATGAAAACAACACAATTTGGAACAACACTATAAATGCATTAAATAACATTCATATCACTCATAGTTTGCTACCAAAAAAAATCACATGAAAATTTATAGCAAATATTTTGAACAACAATGTTTGTAGCTTTATTTAGTCAATGGGCAATTCTCTCGGGCCTCATTACATTCATAGATCTTATGCTTAGATCTCTAGAACTCACAACAACCAACACTACAACAACCAAATAAATAAAGAGCCAAAGGTCCTTTGTTCTTTCACAAACTTCATATTTATGCTTGTGCTCATTGTCTTATGGCCGTTCAACTAGACCAACCACTCAAATTCAAAATACAACCCTTCATATTCCTAGGGTTTATAAAAATTCACTAGAAATGTCGAATTTGTATTGTTTAAAAAAAAAACAGGTTTATGGTTAAAAATAGGGGACAAATCTGCATGAGAGGGCTTAGAAAAATTCACACAAAAATCTGTACATGCGTCCTTTGAAAAAAAGAGACTTGATGTTAGTAAATTTTTACATTGTCAACAAAACCCAAATCTCATTTTTTTTTTAATTTACATCCATTTTCTTGTATCAAATTTGCCAAGTCAATTACTATTACATTTTTCACTGAAATTCAACAAAATTTCCTTCACTAAAATGCATGCCCAAAGTTCATTTCTTGGAAAAATTGAGTGATTCAAATTGGAGGATGTGTATTTTCTCATTCCTCACCTTTCTATATTTCCACATTTTCAAATTGAGCCTTAAAACATGTTGTGCAAAAATGTTCAAATTCTGTCTTCTTTTTACATTGTGTCCAAAAAGTTTTCAAGGCTTTTCTAAAGTGCTCATAAAATATTTCTCATGCATGATAATAAGAACATTGTCCAAGATGGTTTATATTTTCCATGCCGACCATAAAAACCATGTCTTATATTTCCTTGATTGATGTCCAAATGCACACAATTTGCTTGCAAAACTGCCATTTGAAATTTCCATGAAATGGACGTCATCATCACTAAAACACACATCGATGCCAAGTTAAGGATCCAAATGAAGTTTTATAAGATTATTTGAGTTCTACATTCATTTATCTACAAGCATGTTTTACAAGCATGTTTTATATTATGCCATGAGCCCATGTCTAAGCGTTTAAAATAAGTTGTTCGTATTCCCACAATTCAAGGAAATGCATGCCTAGCACTTTAAATGCATGCATAGGGAAAAGTAAACATGCTTATATGTTGAAATTTGAACTGGAGTACCTTCTAAGGATCTCATACTTATCTATGAATTAAAATGCGTGTAGATAATTTACTAGCCAAGGATGCTCATGTATCGAACACCAATGGTTAGAAAAACATGAGCATCCTACTCACGAGGTTGCTAGCTTTCTTGATATTTGGTTCTTGTTCTTATTCATACTCTTTAAACCCAATAAATTCCATCATTCCTCTACTTTATTCTTCCAACAACCTTCTTTACATCATCATATACTCAATGCACCAAGTTTCAATAGGTCTTACTACAAATAATCATGCCTAATAGAACTTACAATTTCCAACTAATCATGCCCAATACGACTACTACTCATGCCCACTAGGGCTTAGGTATTATTGGCTTCAAATGCTACAAGGGATACTACTCATGCCCAATAGGGATTACTTCTTTCAAATTTTCATGCTCAACAACACTTTTACCTCCCCATCTTCCATCTTACATGCAACCAACATTTCTTGTTTCTCAAGATTTCCAATACCTTGCTTGACTATACCTTCTATGTGGTCATCTACTTTATGACCATTTAATATGTCTCACTCTCTTCATCACTAACCTTCATAACAACAACACTTGCACAATATTTCCTCGCATACTCTTTTGTGAATTTCATCTTCATTTCTTTTGTTGTAACATCTTCAACTTCTATTGTTTTTTTCATTTGGTCTTCCCCTTCACTGCTTCCAAGCATCAATATATCCTTTTTTTGTAACTTGGGCTATTTCTAAGCTTCCATATTTACATTCTCATTTACTTATTTTTGAACATCTCTAAAGAAGCGTGCAAGATAGAGGTTCTCTTACCCCAATGATTCCTTAGCAGAACACATCACAATTTTTCTCTCTATTCTTTCCTCTAACATTGGAAGTAACTTGAAACTCTTTTCACCCTTCACAAATTGATAAGTATTTTGTACTCCATCATGACATACTTTCCTATGATGCATTCAAGGGCTACCAAGAAATACATGACAAGAATCCATAACAACAACATCACAAAGCATTTGGTCCTGATAATCTCCTCAGTAACTGAAAAATTCCAAAGACATGGTTTTGTAATAATAGTTTAATGGCCTCTCCATAACCATGCCACCCTATAAGGACTAGGATGTGGAACAAATTTCAACTTCAATTTCTCTATCACTTTGATGGAAACTAAATTTTCAGTGCTTCCACCATCAATAATCATGTTACAACACTTACCTTGGATCTTGCATTTTGTCTTGAAAATGTTTTTTCTTTGTTCAGGTTTTTCAGTGATCCTCTTGTTCAGCTTCAGTAATATTCCTCTAAACATGACATTCTATCCCTCCTCACAAAGGATCTATGAAATATTATCACCAACAACTGAAGGCTCTTATGCCTGAGCTACATGTGCCTTTGACTCACTCTTTCTTCCATCATTTTGATTTCTTGGAAGCCTTCTTGTTCCCTTGTCTACCACTGTGATAACCTGTGATGATATATCCACCTCCTCTACCTCTACCAACATTTGTAGCTCCTTTGAAATTATGACTATTGCCGACTTCATCTTCATCTCTTGCATCTACTTGACCTCTTCCAAAGTTTTCTCTTCCTCTACCTCTTATTTCTTTGGCTCTAACACTATTGTATTTTGTCCATCTTCTCTTCAATGTTCAAAGCAATTTGAAATGCTTCTTGTACATAATTAAAATATCGAGAGCTAACTTCAACTTGAATCATAAATCTCAAACCATTTATTTACCTTGTCACTTTCAAATATTTAGGTTTATCCGATTTACAATGAATTCCTAGTTTGTAGAAATTTTTAGTATATTCTCTGACATCCATATTTTCCACCTCAAATTATGGACTTGTCCAAACAAATTCCATTGGTAGTTTGCATGCAAGAATTTCTCATTTATCTTGCTTACCATATTCTTCCAAGTTTTAATTCTCTCCTTATTCTTTTTAACTTTATATCTATGAACATGATCCCACCATAAAGAAACATGCCCTTTCGATCTTGTAGCATCGAAATTTATTCTATATGGATAATGTACTTTCTCAAAAACAAAGTACCTTTCTACTTCACCAATCTAGTCAATCAACACATTAGCTTTTAAAATAATGTCAAAACCATACAATAGTATTGACCTCTTTTATAGGGTTCGTAGTTTGTTGGAAGAATCTAACTTATTCCTATTAGATAGGAAGAGGGTGTCCAACAACCTTTATTTATAACCTCATGACATGAAACATTATTTATTATATGATTAAGTTGTATATCATAACACCCCTCTTAAGTCTTACATTAATGAAAAGAAAACTCAATGAAAACAAACAACATAAATGAGCATTTTTCATAAAATTATTCTTTGATAAACATGGAATTAATAAGACTCCTTCATTCTATTCCCTATTCCACTAAAATGTGTAGATTCCTAGATGTAAGAGTTCCCTGTATCATTGGACACCATTTACACACGAAATGTCTCGTCAGCCTTGTAAAGGTATGATGTTGAACTCCTAGATCTCGGATCTATGCTAACTTATTGGACAACAATACCCACATGCATGTCTTATAACACCATTAAAGATTAGTTTATCCGATCCACAAGCATCCCAAAGTAATCAACATACTTTTTGAGTCTTTAATCTTTCCTTTGAGAAGGTAATCAACATGGATTTTACAATTGATTGGTGTATGACCTATTTTTTCAAAATAGTAACACTCAAATTCTCCTTTAATTGCCCTTCTTTTTCCCATTCTTTTCTTTAAATATAGTGCAAAGTCTGTTTAAGAATCTCCTTCTGAATCTCCTACATTTAGCCTTTTTCTTCATCCAAAAGCATGGATATCATATCAACTAAAGGATGTGAAAGAATTTGACTTAAAATAAAAATAACATTGCAAACTATTTTACAACAGATATTTTGCATCCTTATCTTCTACCTTTGCACCAACCTTTGTCAATTTACTTATGAGCAATTTCAAATTATTTATATGGCTGGAGATAGTAGTTTTAACATGCATCATAAATCTAAATAATTGTAACTTCAATGAAAATTTTGCATTAACCGTTTTTGCACCAAAGAACTTGTTCAACTCATCCCAGATAGATGACTTTTCCAAATCAAGAGGGTGAAATTTCAAATTTGAAATGGCAACTCATCCCAGATAGATGACTTTTCCAAATCAAGAGGGTGAAATTTCAAATTTGAAATGGCAAGACAAGTAATGGACTTGACTTTGTCGTTTCTACTTTGCCACTTAATCATTTTTTTAGCCTTTGTGGGTACCATGTCTATGCCTTTCACTATATCCCATAAATTTTTGTTCATCAATTGCATTTGATTTTGAATTTTCACCTTCCATGTGTGAAAATTGAGGCCATTAAATTTTTCTAGAGGTATTTCCATTTCAAAAAAATCAGTGTTTAAACTTCTCTTGATGCAAACACAAAAAAATTGTATTTTGGGATAGAAATACCTTTTTGAATGTTGTTTGATCCCATATAGAATTTACCAAATATGGGGAGCTAATGTCTTAACTCTGGGTTAGTGCGATTCCTTGGCTGTCCTTCAAATGGCAACTCCATTTCAATTTTATGAAAAGTAGAAATACTCCTTTCTCCTTATGCAACGAATTGAACTCTAGGATTTGGAACTAATGAATTAACTTGCAGATATTTGCTTAGAAAATAATAGAGCAGCCACTTTCTTGATAGTGATGGCTCCCTAATCGGATTCTCTGGTCACATCAGATTGATCCTAGCCTTAGATCCGTGGCCTCATGCTCCAATTTGATCCCCACGATTGTAGATCTAAAATTCATGGCATAAATTGTTTGTAGATTGTTTCCTGCATGTGTTCCTCTCCTCTCTGCAAAACGTGTCCTCATAGATCTGTGGGTGCTTTTCTTCGGATCTACGAATGTAATTTGGAAGTGCAAATTTCCCTGACTCACTCACTCACAACTTTAGCCTTGCACTAGTCCTTGATATGAAGACGGATCCCGTCACTATAAAACTTCAAATGGTGCATCAACTCCCTCTTTGGATGGCCGTTAAGGTAGGATTCTCACCTGCTCTAATACCAGGTTCATTATCTTGGTTATAGAGCTCTTCTATACTTTCTGGTTTAGCATCGGACTCTTGATTTTCTTCTCCAACATTCCTAGTATCTCCAACATTATTAGCAAGTTTAGTTTTTAACTCTTCAATTCTTCCTCTCATTTTTGCCCTTTCAATATTTTTTTTCATTTCTCATCTCTTCCATCTCTATATCTTTTAGATTTCTCCTCCTGGGTGGCATACTTATCCCTACTCTCCTTGTATTTGTCACTCCAATTACCATGCATAGACCAATGTATATGTATTCTTGTAGGATGTTCAACAAGGATTAATCTCATAACAATTTTTAATTGCTAGAAAAACCACAACCATCAAAACCCTATTTGTAACAAAGCATAAATCGTTCTTCCATAAATTAAAAATCTTTCTTTCTTCATTCCCCAACATGCTGTTATGTTATTTTCTCTTTATTAGTATTTTATCTTCCCTTCCTAAATATGTATCCTTAGCATGATATATCATATATGTTATCATATAACACATATGATATATCATATGTGTTATACAAAACATAAATCATTCTTCTATAAATTAAAAATATTTCTTTCTTCATTCCCCAAAATGCTGGTATTTTCTCTTCCCTAAAGTGTTAGTATTTTCTCTTCCCTTCCTAAATATGTAGCCTTAGCATGATACCACTTGATTAGTGCCTAAGGGCATGCGATAAAGGCCACACAATGAAAACAACACAACATGCAAAAAAATAAAATGCAAATGTATTAAATAATAATAGGTATTCCATACATACTCTGCTACCAAATTAAAAATCATATGAAAATTTACAAAAAAATTCTTTAAACAACAATGCTCACAACTTTATTAAGTCAATGGCTAATGTTCTTAAACCTCATTATATTCACAGAGTATATGCATAGATATTTGGAACTCACAACACCCAAATCAATACATAGTCAAAAACCCTTTGTTAATTCACAAACTTCATATTTATGTTTGTACTCATTGGATTTTATCCATTCAATTACCCTAATCGTTCAAATTCAAAATAAAACCCTTCATATTCCCCAGATTTACAAAAGTCCACTAAAAATGTTGAATTTGCATTAATTTTTCAACTTTTCAAGTTTGTTGTTGAAAACATGGTACAATATGCATGAGATGGATTAGAAAAATGCATGCCATCATCCAAGCAATGTATGCCATCATCACTAAAATGTCGAGGCCAAATTGGGGATCCAAATCAAGTTTTGTAAGATGCTCTAAAGTCTACATTCAATTCTTTACAATCCTAATTTATATTATACCATGGTTCCATGTCTAAGTGCTTAAAACAAAGTTATTTTTATCCCCACAATTTAGAAAAATGCACGCCTAGAGCTTTAAAATGCACACCTAGGGCAAAGTAGAAATGTTCATATTATGAAATTTGAAGTGAAATCCCTTCTAAGGCTCCCACATCCAGTGAATTAAAAAAATGCATGCAAGATAACTTACTAGACAATGATGCACATTGCTCTTGTATCACCAAATATATTGTATCCCTTAGGATACGATATGTGTGTAAGACTCCTAGACTCTATCTTTTAGTAATCCATTTTTCAAAGAATATTATCCTTTCCATTCCCAACAAAATGACATATCATATCATGATTAGCTGAATAACACACATGTTGGGCACAAACCCATTTTGGGGAAAATGCATGACATGGAGGAAAGACAGTTGGCAGAAAAGCATGCGAGGCGCGCATGCAAGAAGGAAGGAAAGAAAGAAAACTAGCAGGAAAAACAGTGGACGAAAACACACATGCAGAGGAGAAAATCACGCAAGGCCAACATGCAAGAAGACCTAACTAGGTTAGGGTTTTGGTAAGAGAATGTAACGACTGATGAGCGAATAATAGATATAAATAGACACCTAGGAGGTCTAGGCAGGGTTATGATCATTGGGTGTTACTCACGTGAGATCGAGTAACAGGTCTGTAACACAACTATAATCCGATGCCCTTTTTGTAAGCTGTTGAACCGTGGGAGGGAAAAGTAACTAGACCTTAAGGGTTAGATTGCAGGATGAGGATCCTGGTGCAATCTAGTCAGCCTCATAAAGGCTGTGGAGTCTGTTTTGTGAATGTATGGATGGAGTTCTAGTGCGCATGGCACCATATATGACATAACCATAATAAAAGAGATTAAGAGCCAAATCTTTGTGGACGTAGCCCAAGAGGGGGTGAACCACGGTAAATCATGTATTGTGTGGCATGCTTATTGTTTATGTCTTTGCTATCAATGGTTAGATATTAGATGGATGTCTTGATGAAGTAGTTAGATTTGTTGGTTTACATGCATGAATAAGGAATGACATAATAACTAAGATAAATGAATTACAATACATTGCTAGATAGAAATCACAACGCATAACTCACAGATCCCCACTCAATCTTGGATTGCAAACACTTGAGTATTGTAGTCACCCATTAAGACTATCTCGGGTGAGACTGCAAAATGCACTTTGTGCGCTGCACTGCCTTTTGGTTTACTAGGAGGGATGATAGTTTTAGAGGCTTTGTTGGATCCCTAGTAGACTCGAACCTGGGTCAATCATATTAAAGGTATAACTTAGATAAGCAACCAACAAATGGTTCCATTGCCAGTTGGAAAAAAATAGGATTGAGTGGATGAGATCTGTTGAACCCATAAACCCATGTCAGTGTGGAACCCATAAACCCATGTGCGACTAATACACCAAAGCGAACACCACCATTTAGACAACCGAATTTTGGGAGAAGGAAGACAAAAAGAAGTACATCTACACAAGGAACAACAACCGGGGAGCCATTTCAGGAAGCATTAGTCAAGTATATACACCGCGCAGAGGTAATAGTTCAACATTCAGGATGGCAGGGCATGATCCCACCATTCGGTTACCAGAATTTCGAGGAGAGGCAACATAAGACCATGAGAAACATTTGTTTATTTGTGCAAAGATCTGGGAAGAAAAATAGATCACGGATGAAGACACTAAACTTGCGTAGCTAGCTATCACACTAAGAGACCGCACACTAGACTAGTACACGAGTCTAGACGTAAACAGTGCACCTGGGATGACAAGGACACTGATAGGCGTCAATAAATTATTGATTAATGAGTTCCAGAAGCCGAGCCCAGAGGATCAATACATGAACAAGATGATAGAAATCCGATAGAAACTAGGAGAATCTGTTTGGGAAATTGACCAATGATTTAAACGTCTGAAAGGGAAATTGAGGTATTCCATGAATGACATGCAACATAGGAATCTATTTGTGAATTCTTTGTTACCACACCTAAAATACCCACTCAAACAACATAAATTCCAATCTCAAGTAGAGGCTCTGCAGACAACCTTGCAAATGGAGGAGAATCAATACCAAAAGATAGATCCAGCTATAGAGGAGTTGAAGGAGGATATGAAGAATCTTACCTTCCAACTCAATCAGAATAAGGGTAAGGACAAGTGCGAAGCTATGTGGTGTACCACATGTAGAACATAAGGGCACCACAAGAACGAATGTCCAACATTTGCGTAGTATTTGGCAACAAGGATGCCAAATCCATTGCCGACAGGAGGACCCTGGTGTGAAATTTGCAAGATGCACGGGCATGATCCGTATCATTGTCCTATGATGCATAAATACCCAACAATGCCAAAGAATGCATACTGCACTTTTTGCAAGTCAATAGGCTATGATGGAATAGACTGCAGAACCATGGATCTAATGAAGGAAAGGACGTCAGACACATATAGGGTGCAAGAAAAAATGATGATAGGGAAAGATGCACCTCAATTTAACCAGGCACCACCATAGTATAATACTGTGCCGCAACAGTATAACAATGCGCAATCGCAGTATAACACTACACAACACTAGTATAACCTTGCGCAATATAATCAAGTACCTCAATACAATACACCGTGCAAAGATCACGTTGGGTATAGAGGGGGAGGACAAGGCAGAGGAGGCTTTGGATGCAAAAGAGGTCCAATAGTGTTCCATAACTGCCAACAACCAGGTCACTATGCAAGAGAATGCCCTCTACCACCTGCAACATGCATGTATTGTCGTGCAACAAATCACGATACAAAGGATTTCACAACATTGTTGGGGAAGATACAGGAGAAACCGAATCAAAACAATCAGAATGTATAGTGGATCTCTACAGAAGCTAGAGAAGATGGAAGGAACATCAACATAGTGATGCACAGAGGTGCTAAAATAGGAGATGATGTGGCTAAACAGGAACCAATATTGCACTAGTGGATTAATAAGAATATTGAGCCACCCAAGTGATTTGATGCAGAAAAGGAGAATGAGACCTTCAAGGAGGCCATACAAGAATTTCTCAAGCATAATGTTGCATCTACATCTACCGCGCAACATACCCAAGACATCCCAACGTATGAAATGTCATCAACATTGGACCATACCAATGAAGTCCACCCAAGAAACCAAGTAAGTTGTATTAAAATTTTCCTACAATCTTGTATTCAATTATTTAAGGATCCATCATATGTGATAGTATTACATAATCTGTTAGATAGATGTACCACAAACTATGAGGGAAATTTAGAACAGAGGATAGTCAATCACCTCCATGCCAGAAGGAGAATCAACAGAGAATTTAGATTGAATGCCAACATTCGAGATTTTAACATGGGTGATGTGATATTAGATATGGGATCTGAAGTGAATGTATTACCCAAAAAGACATGGAAATTCATGGGAGAACCTGCCTTAGGCTACTCACCAGTCCAACTAAAGTTAGCAAACCAACACAAATTTATACCAATAGGGAGGCTGAAAGGAGTGACAATAGATATGGACGGAGTGTGCACTAAGGTAGACTTTGAAGTAATAGAGATAGTGGATGACACAACACCTTACCCAACATTGCTCAGCTTGGAATGAGCATTTGATAACCAGGCCATAATCAACTTAAAAACATGAAATATGACATTTGAGTCAAGAGAATACAGGGTCATTGCACCATTAGACCCATCATAAGGGAAAAGGTTCATAGAGCCTACTTGCTTAGACTTGGAGGAAATTAGACAGTTGTATAGAAAAACTACGCGAGATGAGGATTACGTAAACCCAACTGCATATGGGATACTCAGTTGGCGGAGCATCACCTCATGTGCGTTAGACTCAAATACTTGTTTAGAAAACTGGCAACAGAGGCTTCACGAAGTTTCCACAAGAACATGCGCAAGAATAGACTACGCAGTAAGATGGGTAGGTACGGAGATAGGGGAACCTCCGAGTTTCCATGGGGTAAACGATCTAGAAGCATTCTTGGCATGTTACGAAAATGAAGTGGTAGAAAATCAAAGACTCTTAGCACTATATATAACACTCAAGGCCACACCTGCAAGATGGTGGGGCTCACACAAAGAAACAATCAAGGACTGGTACCAATGTAAGCTATTACTGCACATTATGTTTGGTGCAGCACAAAAAAGCAACCAACAAAAAAAATATGATGGACAGAGGGTACCAACATAACACTTGGAGAAGTGCAGAGCGCTGTGGAAAATGACACCCCTAGAGGAATGGCCTCATCATTTTGTACACACATTAGAGGGCATCCCAACAAACTGGTATATAGACCAGTAATTGCGCAGAGGAATTACTAGCTGGCCAATACTACAACAAAACTTTACAGTCACTTTCTCATTTGAGCATGAGAACCCCATTATAGACGCAAACCTCAAACAAATAAGAGGGGTGATATTCATTAAGGAACCAGACGTTGAACTCATAACAAAAGAACAACAACAGAATGAACAAACAATGAAAGAACTAATGTCATGCTACCATGTGCAGGAAGAAGTACTAGAGGAAGACGACCCACACAATATTTAGATTGAGGAAGTTGAATGTGAAAGAGAAGTGGAAGGTCCACCTTTAGAATCACAAGTAATTTCTGTGCCAATCAAGGTGAAAAAAGTCAATATTGGGACAATTGAGAATCCCAAAATGGCCAACATTGGAGACTATTGGGACGACCAAACAATGGATGAGATAACATAATTACTACGCGAGTACAATGACCCGTTTACAACGACCTTTACCGAAATGAAGGGTATTGTAGGAGAACTTGGAGAGATGAAGATCCCTATCAAACTGGAGGCAAGACCTATCAAACATAGGCCTTACAGATTGAACCCCATCTACAAGCAGAAGGTAAGAGCAGAAATCAACAGAATGTTGGAAGCAGGAATCATAGAACTAGTAGAAGAATCAGAATGGATAATCCCCATGGTAGTTCAGGAGAAAAATCAAGGAGGCATAAGAATCTGTGTAGATCTGAGAAATCTCAATGACGCTTGCCTACATAGCCCCTTCCCTACACCCTTTACAGATGAAGTCCTAGAAAATGTGGGAGGCTAGGAAGCATACTCATTCACTGATGGATTCTCAGGCTACCACCAAATCAAGATAGCACCATAATATCGACACAAGACTACCTTTGTAATAGAATGGGGATCCTACCAGTACACAATTATTCCTTTTGGATTGAAAAATGCACCAACAATATTCTCCAGAGTAGTCATTGCTGCCTTCAAAGAATTCATCCATCAATTTCTGGAGGTATATTTGGATGATTGGAAAATATATAACCTGTTGAAGGATCATGTAGAAGTGTTGAGGATGATGTTAGAAATATGAAAGCAATGCCAAATATCCTTGAACCTTAAGAAATGTATATTTGGAGCACCCTTCAGAATCCTATTGAGTCACATAGTATGCAGACAAGGTTTGATCACGGATCCTGCAAAGATTGCAGTAATTTCGAACTTACCACCACTGAAATGGGTGTGCTAGCTGAGGGACACATTAGGACATATGGGATATTACAGAAAATTTATCAAGGGGTATGCACAAATCAATGTACCGATGGATAAATTACTTAAGAAGGATACTAAATTCCAGTCGAATGAGAGTTGTCAGCAAGGATTGGACATCTTGAAGGACAAGATGGTCACAACACCCATCTTAGTCTTTCCAGATTGGGAGAACACATTCCATGTGCATGTAGATGCATCAACCATAGCCTGGGAGCTATTCTGGCACAACCAAGAGGGATTTGGACCATCCCATAGAATTTGCAAGCATAAAACTGTCAGAATCCGAGCAAAACTACAACACTACAGAATGAGAAGGACTGGCAATGGTATATGCACTTCAAAATTTCAGGCATTACCTACTTGGAAAACATTTTAAGATGTTCACGGATCATTCAACCCTTAAGTACCTAGTCAACAAGCCAGTGTTGGGGGGGGCGAATCTGTCGATGGTTACTGTTGTTTCAATAATTTGACTTTGAAGTCATAGTCAAACTAGGGAAGCTGAACGCATGACATGATCACTTGTCAAGGGTCACCAATGGCGAGGAGCCTACAAACTTAGAGGATACCTTCCTTGATGCACAATTATTTTCAGTTTAGGTTGCGGATGATTATTTTGCTGACATTATTGAGTATTTAAGTACAGGGACTACACCATAGGAATTTAATACCGCACAGAGGAAGAATTTGGTTGTCCGAGCAGTCGACTACGAGTTGATCTCATGGAACTTATATAAAATGGGGGCATACAACATCTTGAGAAGGTGCGCGCTAGAACACAAAAGGCCTAGGATATTAGTAGAATCCCATTAAGGAATAACGTGAGGACACTATGCAGACAAAGCTACTGCGCAAAAGTTACTACGTGCAAGATTATGGTGGTTAACTATTCATCGAGATGCAAAGGACTATTTTCAACAATGCGATGTTTGTCAGAGGGTTGGCAAACCAAATAGATGGGATGGGATGCCCTTACATCCACAAGTAATGCTACAAGTGTTTGACAAATGGGCCATCGATTTTTTTGGGCCAATCCACCCACCCACAAGAAGATGAGGCGTGCGATACATCATCACTGCGATGGAATACCTCTCAAGATGGGTAGAGGCAACACCAGTTAAAGATTACAACGCAAAGACAACAACACACTTCCTGTTTGAACATGTGCTCACCAGATTTGGATGTCCAAGGATCCTGATGAGTGACCAAGGCAATCACTTTATCAACAACACTATCAGATCTCTGACCAAAGAATTCATGGTCTACCATCATAAAAGTACGCCATACCATCCTCAGGAAAATGGCATACTGGAAGCCTTCACCAAGATCCTAGAGAATGCCCTAACCAAGATTTGAAATGTCAATAGGGATGACTGGGATTCAAATATACCAGTAGTATTATGGGCATATAGAACTACCTGCAAGAAGCTAACAGGGAAGACACCATTTAGATTGGTGTATGGACAAGAAGCAGTGGTGCCATTAGAATTCTTGGTACCAAGTCTGAGTGTCACAAAAATTACAAACATGACATAACGAGGCGTAGTACAAGAAAGGTTAAGTCAACTGATGAGCATGGAAGAAGATAGGATTCTAGCAGGCTTTCACCAAGAAGTACAGAGAGAAAAGGAAAAATCTTGGCATGATTGACATATCAAGAGAAAAAGTTTCAAGGAAGGAGAGCTAGTCCTACTGTATGACAACAAGTTTTTTCAACATCCAGGAAAGTTCAAAATGCATTGGTTGGGACCATATGAGGTCAAGACTGTCACAGACAGAGGAGCTATACAACTGAAGGATTTGGAAGGAACAAAATTGAAGGGCATGATAAATGGGAGTCGACTGAAGCTGTACAAGGACATTCGATTGCCCGCAACTTGAAAGTTATCGCGCAGTAAGATTAAAAATAAATAAAAATTGCACGAAAATTTGCTCGCGCAAGAGAGAAAATTAGTGCGACGAGAAGGAAAAGAGTCCGCATGCACAAGTGATTGAGTCAACACAACAAAATAAGAATACTGTGCCAGAAGCAAAGGGTATAAAATCCAAGGACTCCGCACGCCCAAAAATCCTAGCGCGCCAGAAAAAGGACCAACGGTCGGAAAGTGAGACAATTCAAAAAATGACGGCTATGGAATTCAGGTGCCAACTGGAAACGATGGTTGAAAGTGCGATAGTTTGTACATAGAGGTAAAGAAAGTAGCGTGACAGAAAGGGGAAAGTCCGAAAACATGACGCAAATGACAATAGGTAACACGTACAATGGCACTACACGCAGGACACACTGCCAAAAGTGAAAAAGTGACAATTGTTAGTGAGAAACAATTGTCAATTTGCCGTCCCACTATAAATTCAAAAAAGGGGGGAAAAACAAATCATTGTGCCAATTTCTAAGGAGAAGAAAATAGAGCCGAGTGGAAGAGTGATAGAGTGAAAATTCGACTGAGCATTCGTCGAGTTCATTGATTTACTGCTTAGACCTTGTCGCAATGTCACCACCCCGAGTTGGAGAGCTGGGAAGGGCCGACAGGAACACACAAAGTATTGCTCGCGTGATAGACACAAGGGAGAAAGCAACACTCGTAGTGGTGGATGTGGATGAACTCCACACACCATAATACGAAACATACCCGATGACAATAGAGGAGGAGCAACACCCAGTGGAGGAGGTCGAGAAGATGGAGGAGGACCCAGAAATAACTGAGTCCGATACCTCAAGGGCACAAGGGCCATGATAGACCAAGTATGCCATGGGTTCAATGCCATAGATCCATGAACCAGTGGTAGGACAAACAACGATACATGAGGATGTACCAGAGGTGGGGGCTTCATCCCCACAAGCCAAACGGAAAGGCCAAGCTGAGAGCAACGTAGACGGAGGGGCCTGGCCACAAGTATAAGGGACCCTGATGTTTCCAAATATTATGAGTGGAGTGCGCATCGATGACATGGTTGGTAGAGTGACTGCCATCAAATACTTCGACCATGATGTGGCAGATGTCACTAAATTTCCAGACCTGGCATCTCAAAACTATTTGGAAAGCAGGGGAGAAGGTTTATCAGGCATGCCACTGCTAGAGCCGGTGCAATGGATCCTTGGGATTTACAACACAGGCATTATGAACCTACTATATGTCCCACAATTTTGGAGGGGAAAGCACATCAACGCCTGCGTCAAGCAACTGCTTGCACGAGTACATGAAAAAATCTTATGGATGGATAGGCCAGTGCCTATCACCGTGGACCTAATTGCATGAATCACAGGGCTACCCACAGATGGGGAAAATCTAGAGCAGTACCTGGAAGATAAAACCTGAGCTAAGGCCATCTCAGATGAAATTAAGGCTAAGTATGGTGTGAAGCGAGGTAACAGGGGCATCAATATCAGTGACATCAACGATCTTGTGACAATGTTTGCCACGAGACTCCTCGGATGCAAACTAATGCACAAGTGTCGCAAAGAGGAAGTACCAGCTGGTGTGGTCACCACCGCCGTGCAATGTGCAAATGGGAGCTTGATGAGCTAGGCCCCATACCTTCTGAATTAATTCTTGGAGGATTTAAAGGACACAGAGGACTGGGGTTACTCATCCTCATTGGCCTCATTGGATGGAAAGAACCAGTCTACAACAAGTATATGGAGAGACCAAGAAAATGTGGCACAACAAGATACATATCATTATGCAGAAGCCCAAACCCCAAGAGAAAGAAGACAAAACATATATCTTCACGTGGTACTTCGTAGAAGTGCAGGACCTTATTGCAGATACATGGCACATTCCACTAAAGACTGTCCAAGAGTTTGGATAGGTTTCCAACTTCAGAGAAATGTGCCATAGTTTATGGATGCAAGCAAAGAAAGACAATGCCAAGGAATGACTACAACTCAACTACTGCGTCACGCAAGAAGAAATCCAAAGAGAGGTCTAGGAGTGGCTCGAAGAATGGAAGGTACCCGAGATTCCAACTACGGTACCCAACTCACGAAATCAGATGTAGGGAAGACCAGCCCCAACACACCAAACATGAACCAATGGGGCATGAACCAAAAATAGGAGTGCCCAAGGCTAAGATGGGCGAAGCATCCTATCCAAGAAGAAACCAAAAGCACAAAACATACCACTAAGGAGGTCTACACAGGCTCCACCGTGTGCAGAACAACCACCAATACAATCAATAGAAGAAGTGCATGCGGAAGAAACATGTACAGGGACACAGGAAATCCCCAAGGAGGAAGAAACATGCACAAGGACACATGAAATCCTTGAGGAGGAAGAACAAGGGACAAGAACCCATGCTATTCTTAAGGGAGAAGGAACACGAAAAACCACTGCAAGGGATACGTAGAGGCCCACTAGTCTCAAGCCATTCGCCACCCAGGAGAACCGGCCAGGGGAGCACACCAGTGGTGGCCAAAAGAAGGAAAAGGACCATAAGCCATAGATCCATATCTCACTAACCCCAGATGATGTGGAGTCAGTGGTGACAACAATCGAAAAGAGACTGGATGAGGTGTGGGAGAACATCGGGAAGCACAAGGCTTCAATAGTAGATCAAGTGCAAGAAGTAAAAACTGCGCTGGAGCAGTTAATGATCGAGGCAGCACATGCACCATAGGA
Source organism: Picea engelmannii (assembly GCA_009831015.1). Taxonomy (NCBI): domain Eukaryota; kingdom Viridiplantae; phylum Streptophyta; class Pinopsida; order Pinales; family Pinaceae; genus Picea; species Picea engelmannii. The sequence continues at coordinate 50,583 of ML826977.1, forward strand.
AACACCCACACAGGATAAGGAAGGAGTGCCAGTGCCTGAGACAATGCAGTTTGTAGCACATGCGAGCATCGATTTCATCATCACACTGGAGATGATTTTCATTGATGAAGAAACAACGTAGAAACCCCTCAAATACATCAAGACGTTGGATGTGGAATTGGCCAAGATTCCAACAAAAGCGTTGTATAAACTTCAAGTGAGCGTTGTGCATGAAATTAAATCTAGAGCAAGAGCGGATTCCACAAACCTACAGGTAGCCCAGACAGAGAATATCTCAATGAAGGAAGCCCTCACCCTTGAAGCGCAACATTAAGAGTGGGTGCAACAAAAAGTGGAGGAGATGGAGCACCAAATCCATAGGCTGTTTCAAGCAATTCCTGAAAACACAAACGAGGAGGTAGGGTTTTCCGAAGAAAAGTTGCGCAGGATAGAGCAGACTATCCAGGAATATAAGGAAAAAATTAAAGAGCTGGAGGAGCGTGTCACACCCACTACTCCATAAGTCATAGCGCATTGAGAACAAGAGGAAACAACAACTATGGAGGACATTGGCCAAATCATATTGACAGTCACTTTGCTGCTAGAACAAAGCGTGCAGTTGTGGACTCACCTCCTAGAGGATGGGGCCCTCCAAGAATTGCAAGAGAAGGAAACCAAAATACATGTAGTAATGGTGGAAGTGAAGCAACGACATAAAATAGTGTCACTGCTGGAGAAAATCAATACTGCCACTGAATTAAAGGCTCTGTAGCTGGAAGAGAAAGTGCTGCAAGTGCAAAAGACAACAAGACAGGTGCAGTTGGATCCCCTGCAAGAAAAGGCAGAGCAACTGGTCATGGAGAGTGACGCAACTAAGAAGAACATTGAGCAGATTAGATCCAAGGGAGGAGAGATGTTACAATATCTTGTCACAGAACAAGTGGTCACCGTTATGTCCGAAAAGAGAATTCAGGCTCAACAACAATGCCAACAGATAGCCAAAATGTATGACGCACTGCAGCAGGCAATATCCGAAGTAGGAAGCAAGCAGTGATAGTTGCATAAGTCAGGCAGTGACTCGAGACGAGTCACGATGTTAGTGTTGGTGGCCTGTTTTGGGGAAAAGGCATGACGTGGAGGAAAGACAATTGGCAGAAAATCATGTAAGGCGTGCATGCAAGAAGGAAGGAAAGAAAGACAACTGGCAAGAAAAGTAGTGGACGAAATGCGCATGCATAGGAGAAAAACAGGCAAGGCCAACATGCAAGAAGACCTAACTAGGTTAGGGTTTTGGTAAGAGAATGTAATAGTTGATGAACCAAGAATATACATAAATAGACACCTAGGGGGGGGGTTATGATCATTGGATGTTTCTCACGTGAGATAGAGTAACAAGTCTGTAACACAACTATAATCCGATGCCCTTTTTGTAAGCTGTTGAGATGTGGGAGGGAAAAGTAACTAGACCTTGAGGGTTAGATCGTAGGCTAAGGAGCCTGATACTATCTAGTCAGCCTCATAAAGGTCATGGAGTCTGTTCTGTGAATGTATGGAAGGAGTTGTAGTGTGCGTGGTGCCATTTATGACATAACCATAATAAAAGATCTTAAGAGACAAATATTCGTAGACGTAGCCCAGGAGGGGGTGATCCACGATAAATCATGTGTTGTGTGGAATGCTTATTGTTTATGTATTTACTATCAATGGTTAGATTTTAGATGAATGTCTTGATGAAGTAGTTATATCTGTTGGTTTACATGCATGAATAAAGAATGGTAGAATAGATAAGATAGATGAATGACAATATATTGCTAGATAGTACTCTCAGCGCATAAATCACATATTCCAATTTAATCCTGGACTGCAAACACTTGAGTATTGCAGTCACTCATTAAGACTATCTTAGGTGAGATTGCGTAGTGCACTCTGTGCGCTGCGCTGCCTTCTGGTTTACCAGGAGGGCCGAGGGTTTTAGAGGCTTTGTTGGATCCCTAGTAGACCTGAACCTGGGCCAATCATATTAAAGGTATAACTCAGATAAGGAACCAAGAACACCTCTTAAACTATGTCATCAATGCTAAAAACAAATTGGGTATGCTCTGTAGTTCACAACCGTTTCAAAGTTTCTAGTCCCCATTCTATGCCTCTTTATTCCTTCCCTTCTCATTTTTGCAAATATTTCAAATAGCCATGCTACTTTTCCTACTCAATTTATTTTCCCAAAGATGATCACGCTAAATAAAATCCTAGGGAGCATTACCTACAGCCCCGCCACCATTGGTAGACAATATCTTAAACACGAATTAGCCTATCAAGGAATTTGTACTATAGAAACTAGATACATGCTAGTAGAAAAGGATGATACTAAGTTATCTCAATACAAATATCTAAGGATCATGCTTGACTTTTGTCGGTGTTATCAACAGAGTCTTTAGATTCCTCTAAACTTGATTAGGATAGTCAATCCCACTCAGATGAAAACGAATCTCCCTAAAGATGTCGGTTGTTACAAATTATACATACTCATTATTCTTCTTGTCCATGATAAATCTATGTTGATCATCCTTTAGATCAAGAACCATAGTCTTGGTAAAATGCCAAAGCACCTTACTCTTCAATAGTGTTTCGATATCTTTTGTCTATGTACCATAGTTGTGGCCATTCAAAACCAGAGGTTCTTGCTTGGTACTTGTGATTTGGATCTACAAATATAAACTCTTATTTAGTGTTCAAGTCGAAATCCTCAGTCAATCAACCAAAAAGATATGTCTCATCAAGAGTGCATGGAAGCGATAGCCTCTAAAACACTACAAACAAGAGAGTAAGTCTCAAACCAACAACTCTGATACTTTGTTGGGAAACAAATGAATTAATAGATCAAGGAACTATACATTCCAAAAAGAGGTGGTCTCTAAAGACACCATTACAACACTGAAGAATAAGTGAGCATTTCTTAACATACAATAGGAAACAAAAAGAACCAAAAAAATTTCATACACAAGTACATGATAGATCGATCCATAGGAACATCTATATAAAACACCAAAGTGTAACTAACTTCCTCGAATTTGGGAAGACATAGTAAACTTTCATTAGCTAGGATGCATAATGAACTCCTTGAATTACACCTCTACCTACACACTAGTTGGCTACCATAGTCAACCTAACCAACCAGTCAAATGCCTAGACGACTGAACCATTGACCTCTCAATGGACTATCCACTATCAATTGACAATGTCTAAAATATTCAGGGATGTGATGAACTTGGTTAACCTATTCTTCCAAGGATGACACAACATGAGAAGATATGAGAATCGAGAACTAGAGGAATTGAGGAGGAGAATCTAAGAAATGGAAGATAGAAGAAATAGAGATATTGAAGGAGATTCGAGATATGAGATAGTTGAAGTAAAGAAAACTAATGAAAGAGTAATAAAATGCAATTGATCAAGTTTCTAAAAGAAATAAATAATTATAGACTAGAAATTTCTTCTTATGATGTTAGTTTTAAAGTTGATGCTCTCATTGATTGGTTAGGAGAGCTCAAGATGTATTTTGAATAGAAAAATGGTCAAGACCCCAATAGAGTTCATTTTGTTGCAACTACATTGAAGGGTCACACTACACTCTAGTGGGATGTCATGCAAAAAGAGAGAGTAGAGAGAAAACAAGAAAAGATCAATACTTGGAAGAAAATGATGAGTAAGATCAAGAAGAAATTATTACATGTTTCCTACCAATTGAGTCTATGTAGAGAAGCATATAATTTGAGACAGATGGAGAGATATGTCGAAAAATATACAAAAGAATTATTCAAGTTATCACTTATGTCAAGACTTAAAGAGATAGAGCACCAAAGGGTAGAAGGTATGTAAATGGGTTGAAGTCCCAAATCCAAGATGAGATGACCTATCATTTTCACACAATAGATGAAGCTTATTGGATTACTTTAAAGGTGGAGGAAATTTTGAATATAAACAATAACATAACTTTAGAGGAAGATGATCTAATCATATATGAAGAATGAATGCTACAAAAGGATAACCCAACAATAGTAAATACAATGAAGTGACCAATGACCATAATACCATAGGGGTTAATATCATCAGAAAATGTAGGGGTTTTAGAAGAGGATGAGGAATTAGGTATGTCATCTTTTGCTACAAATGTGGAGTAGAAGGAAAAAATGAAACAAAATTATGTAATTATCGATGCATGGGTGCAACGCGTATTTCAAATAAGGAAGGGGAAACCATTGGACCTCGTTACGAGATGAAAGGGAAGTCCTTAGCTAATGGCTTGACAACTTGAGGCCTTGAGAGCAAGGGAAAAACTACTTTGTTATGACCCAAAGGGGGAATATATAGGGTTAAATGTATATGATATGATCCCAAGGGGGGGCATATATGGGGCTAAATGCACATGTAAGTGTAAATATATATGTAATAGGGTCGAACTAATAGTAAAGGGGCCTCATGTGTAGGTGTGAATAGGTATATATAGAGATCATGCATTCATTATTGTAGACATGTGAGTTGTGTTGTATGAATGTATTTGGGTATTTGGAGGAGTTTATACTATTCTTTAAGGAGCTATTGTGTAACTTATCTCTCTTATATATATTGGAGTTGTGCTCCACACTCACATTGTTGTAAATGGTGTGTACTTTTGTTCTGTTATGATATTTTAAACATTTGGTTCATTACATTTGTTGAGGTGTCAACCTTGTTGGTTGAGGTACACTTGTCTTATGAACCCCAAAATTATATCTGCTTCATGTGTATGCTCCAATGGTTGACTTGTGCATAACCTTATTCAGAATAAAATATGAGACGAGATAAGATGATCCTAAGACTAAGTCTCCTTGTTATATATTGATCCAAAATGGATCCAGAAAATCCTAAAAATCAAAGTTCCGAGAATCAGACGAAACCAATGCCATTGCGTAGGGCTCGTCAGACCGATTTCATCCATATATTTTTTTTTCTGAAAATGGACACCGTATGCAGAAGTTATCACGATATGAAGATCAGGTCAAACAGAGAAAAACAAGTCAAAGTCAAAGTCAACAGGTCAAAGTCAACAATGAAATCAACATGACGTCAGAATGATGACATGGAAACACTAGGAGATGACACGTGGTAGGTGTTTTTGGGTGCTAACGTGGTAATGACGTGGAATGTACGGACTAATACATGGCAGTCTGTATGATGACATTGCAACATGTATGGATGACATGTGGTAGTCTGTACAATGACTGTGCAGGTTGATGTGGAAGGTAGTGACGTGGAATTGGCCAATGGTGAGGTGTCACATGGAAAAATGAGGAGGTGCCACATGGCACCTTCTGGAAGTCCAAATCTGGTGGTTCCACCAAATCTGGCGGAGATCCTCCAAATCTGGCAAAATCTCGCTAAATCTGGCTAACTGTTTCTAAATTTGGCGGAGTCTGGCTTATTTAGCCGATAAAAAAACCCCAAAAAAATAGTTTTTTGGTACGCAAATCGAGACTGTATGGATTGTATGGCTATGACAAGGTGCAACATTGGGATTCATGCTAAGGGGAGGCCTCGAGGGACTGTTTAGAAGAAAGTCGACTTTATACTCAAAATTTGCAGAATTTCAAGGGGAGTCCGAATATGGATTCTGTTTCTACATCCGAGTAGCCAAACATAAAAGTGTCTCCAGAGCCCAAGATGTCGATTCAAGCATAGTCGAGTTTATACTCAAAAGTCTCAAAATTTCCCGTTCCAGCCAAGGGTGATGTTTGTTTCTGTCCAGAAGTTGCAGTTATGAAAGGTGGTTTCATGAGCTGTTATGTAAGACTTTCTTTTGTATTCTTAAATAATTGAAGATTAATAAGAAGCCTTCCCCACTGAGACAAAGGCCCGAAGATGTAGGAAAACTTCTGCCGAACTCCATTATCAATCTTGGTGCTATGGTTTTGATATTTTTACTTCTTATATGGATACAACATTATTTCCTTAAGCTTCTTCTCTTAATTCCTAAATGGAAAATCAACTCATGCATAAACTTAACCAAATTATTTAAAAGATCAATTACGGATCAAGTGGTATTAGAGCAGGTTGGTAGCTGGTTGTTTGAGTTTGCATGATTACTAGGGAAAAGCCAAGTCGTGGTGAAGGCGAGCTTGTAGAAGGAGATCTATAGATTGGATCAAGAAAGAGGGCATCTCAAAGTGAGGAGATGGCATCATAAGAAGGACTTTATCAAAATGAAAGAGAGTTTCAAAGAACTTTCTTTGCCACGTCAGAGATGGTAAAAGTGTTGTATGATGATTACTTGGAACGAAAGAGACCGGTTCAAGGGGAATCTTCAAAGCAAGCCAAAAGTGAAGAAGGAGATGACCCTCCTAAAACTCATCCTTCACGTCCATCATCTCCATATTCTTCTTCTTCTTCAAGTACAAGTTCAAATTCTACTATAAGAAAAAATTCCCATAAACATAAGCCTGATATGGCATTACTTAAACTTGATGTAAAATTTGTTTTTCCTATGTATGATGGTGAAGTTAATGATGAAAAACTTGATAATTGGGTTAGACAGATGGAGGTATATTGTAATGTGCAACAAATCAAATATGAGGCAACCAAAATCAGATTGGCATTGCTTCATCTTGAAGGCACAACTCTCATCTGGTGGAAAAGTAAGATGCAACATAGAACTCAAGAAGTTAGTAAGATTTTTCCATCAGGGCATGATTTTATTTACGCACTTAGAAAACAGTTCTATCCATTGGGATATAAGGAAAAAGATTTAATTGAATGGAAAAGTCTTAAGTTAAGAAAAGGACAATCGGTGCAGGAATATACATATGAATTTCGTAAGATGGATTTGATGTTAGATGTTCCATTGACTACGCAATAAACTCTTATGAAGTATATAGGAGGTTTTCCTGCTTATATTCGTAATACTATTTTTATGTTTGGACCTACTAATATTGATGACTTTTCTGTCCAAGCAACGTATGTTGAAGTATGGAAAACTGAAGTTGGTTTATCAGGGGAATCATCTTCAATGAAAGATGGCAAAGGAAAAGGGAATGGGAAGAAAGCAAATTCAACTACAATGAACATAGAAAACCTCTTTTGCAAGAATTGCAAGAAAGAAGGGAATGATGATGAGCATTGCTGGAAATTGCACCCAGAGAATAAACTGAAGTGGTTCAAAGAGAGGAAAGGGAGGCAAAAAGTTGCAATAACAACACAACCAATAGACTTGGGATCATATTCATGTGATTATTCTAAGATTACAACAATTGGTTTGACATGTAAAATTGGTGATGGTTTTGATTCAAGAAGTAAATTGTTTCATATAAGGGTCATAATGAAACATACTAAGATCGATACATTGATATATAGTGGATATCAATCTAACTTAATTTCAGAAGATGTGGTTAAGAAATTGGAATTAAACAATAAGATTCATCATAAACCCTATTCACTAAATTTCCCAAAACAAACAAATGTATCATAAAGTTTGAAATTACATCTAAGTATGTGGATGAAGTAATATGTGATGTGGTGCCACTACAAACATGTGGAATGGTCTTAGGTAGCCCTTATTTATATGATCGCAAAGCAATATTCTACAGGGAACATAATCAATATCAATTGTTTAAAAAGGGAACTGAATATGTTGTACATGCTCATCACATAAAATAAAATCAATCTCTTCTAACAATGGAACAATTAAAGAAGGCAACTTATGCAAGAAATACACCTATAATTGTGTCAAGTAAAGCAGTTGATCTTAAGCATGAACATGAGATGGTTGTAGGATGAGAGTTCAATCATACTTTGCTTCAAGATAAGTTAATGTCGTGCAAGCCCATCAAACATATTGGTTCAGTTTTAGTCATATTTCTGATGTTATCGTTGCTAATGTTTTCTACATGGTTGGTAGTGGATTCAGTAAGATGTGAACGAGTTCAAATGGCTAACAATATGTTTTCATTTTTCATGGTTATTATGCAATTGATTATGATGCAACAGGTGCACACAACATAGTTTAAAAACAAAGGATAGGTGCAGAGCCCTATCCTGCACTTGATGACTAGTCAATACCCTTTTGGAGGACCAAAAGGTATTAGTGGGGAGGAATGATCCAAAATGGATCCAGAAAGGCCTAAAAATCAAAGTTCTAAAAATCAGACGAAACCAACTCCATTGCATAGGGTTCGTCATGTTGATTCCGACCATGTATTGTTTTTCGAAAATGGACATCATATGCAAAAGTTATCGCGATCTGAAGATCAGGTCAAACAGGCAAAAAAAGTCAAAGTCAACAGGTCAAAGTCAATGATGACATCAACCTTACGTCATGATGACTTCAACATGACATCATGATGATGTGGCAGCACCAGGAGCTGACATGTGGCAGGTGTTTTTGGCATTTTTCGGTGCTGGCGTGGACTGCACGAACTGACATGTGGCAGTGTGTACTATGATGTAGCAACACGTACGGATGCAACGTGGTAGTCCATACGATGACTGTGTAGGCTGACATGGTAGGAAATTATGTGGCACAAGCCAATGGCAAGGTGATCCCAATGGGGAGGCACCACATGGCACCTTCTGGAAGGCCAAATTTGGTGGAGTCCTCCAAATCTTGCGGTTCCACCAAATCTGGTGGAGATCCTCCAAATCTGTAGAAATCCCAATAAATTTGGCTAACTGTCGCTAAATCTGGAAGAGTTTGGATTATGTAGTTGGACACAGAAATCGAGAAAAAATAGTTTTTGGAATGCAAATCGAGACTATATGGATTGTACAGATCTGACAGAGCGTAGCATTGGGATTCATTCCAAGGGGAGGCCCCGAGGGACTGTTCAAAAGCATGTCAACTTTATACTCAAACATTGTAGAATTTCAAGGGGAGTCCAAATATGGATTATGTTTTTGCATCTGAGTAACTGAACATAAAAGTTCTTCCAGAGCCCGAGATGTTGATCCAAGCATAGTCGACTTTATACTCAAAAGTATCAGAATTTTCTGTTCCTGCCAATCGTGATGTCTGTTTCTATCAATAAGTTGCAGATCTGAAAGGTGGTTTCATGATTTGTTATGTAATAATTTATTTTGTATTCTTAAAGCATTGAATATTAATAAGAAGCCTTCCCCACTGAGACAAAGGCCCAGAGACACAGACAAACTTGTGCTGAACTCCATTATCAATCTTGGTGTTATGGTTTTGCTGTTTTTACTTCTTATGTGGCTGCAACATTCTTTCATTCAACTTATTCTCTTAATTCCTAAATGGTAAATAAACTCATGCATAAACTTAAACAAAGTCTTTAAAATATCAATTACGGATCATATATACAGGAGGCAAATGATACAATTGTAATGAAAGGGTGCAATGAAGGGTTCTAGCCGACATACAAATATAATATTAGAAATGCAATAATTCAATATCTAAGGATTAATAAGAGGTTTTATACATAACATGGGGCTTTTTCTAGGGATTAACATACTTTAGCCCAATGTGACACCTTATTCAAATCATCCCTTTGCACAGTCTAGGAGGAAGGTTTGGATTCATACATTTTTCCTTCGAGGTCCTATGCCTTGTATTTAATCCCGCAAGGTCCAATTATGCTTGCTTGGTCGTAAGGCCCTATCTTACTCTTACTAGAGTAGGATAAAATTATGAGAATGCATGGATAATAGAGATATATATTCTTTATCACTAGCATTGAGGGGAATTCCCTTTTTTTCAGAATGTCCAAAATACCACAATTGAGGAAAAAGAAATGAGGCTAGGACTCATGTTGTGAAAGTAGATGAAGCATCAGTTGTGGGAGAGAATAATGTCGTAATTCAACATGAGAAGGAAGATATTATGTACTTTAGGAGGGTGTTGTGTTGATTAATTGTGTTGGTTTTCATTGATGTAAACCCTTGAATCAAGTCCGATAGCAAATTCTGGTAGCCTCATAAGTGTGGATAAGGAACCCATGTTTGTCTGAGGAAGAATGTAATGAAGATCAATGGATTTGTAGGAAAGACTATCATAGATGGATAATACATGTTGTGTCATTTCCAGTGATATATGGTACATCACGTAGTTCCTCACGGTTGAGGAGATATGGCTTAAAGAAGTTAGAGAACCCTCATGAGTTATCTAGAAGCCTTTAGAAGGTCAAAAAGTCAATTATTCTAGAAGCTCCTAGAAGAAGTTTACTAGTCAAAGTGATTGCAACTAGGAGTTAATCATGGGTAAATTTGTTGCAGTAAGAAAATAATTAAAAATAAATTAGTTGCAACAAGAAGTGGCGAGTTTACTAATTGTGGATGAAGTAGTTGCAAATGGGTAAAGTAGTTGAAAGTGGGTTATCCCTAAAAGAGGGAAGTTGGGTAAAACAGTTAGAAAATGACCCCTAAACAAAGCTACTTGGAGAGTATAAATAAGAGAGAAAGGGTCTCCCATTAGCACCTAGTTGAGCACATTGACTGTCTCTTTTGTGAAATGTTATGGGCATGTATCATTGAAAAATATAAAGTAGTGAGTCTAAAACAACGACGTTCAACAAAGAGAGAAGTTGTAGGAGTCAAAGGGTCGAGACTGTGGTTACTGAACTAGGGTTTTACTGAATACATACATAGGTTGCAGAACTAGAAGGACATGGATATCTGAGGGCCACAATGTGACAAAGCACAGACACCCGTGAGTTTACTGAAGACATAGCGTAGATCTGTTGCCAAAGCTAAAGAAAAGGAATATTAGATCTATCATCAATGACAAGTTGCAGAGTCAAGAAGATGCTACATGAAGGTATAAACATGAGAAGGTACATTAGAGCTATCTACAGTAACAAAAGGTATGTTATATGCTTGTCTTAAGTAGGTATTTGGTGAATGCTTGGTGTATGGACATGGGAGATTAATATTTTTTCCTTGAGGGACTATTGGTTGAATGGTATATTCTGTATAAGATGGATATATAAAGATACATTTCTATTGTATTGGATGGTTGTTGTTGGGACACTTCATTGGGAATCTTGTTAAGATATATATTGTGTTATTTGGAGCATGTTTAAGGGTTTATGGTTGAAACATATTTCTATCAGTACAGGTTGTGATTACATAACAGTAAGGGTTTGATGTATGGTTAATTTGAGGGTTTCCTATATGACACATGATCAGTGAGACATAATTATGATCCTAGTACATGGTTTGTGCTAGAACTATTTGAGTCATTGATATGAGTTATATGACATCATATCTGGTTGGTTGATAGATTACAATGACAAGTTATCAATATAAGGTTTTACAGTAACAGTTTGAAAGAAACAAAGACAATGACAATGAAACTAGGGAAGGTTTTGTAGTAGTTTGCGAGTTGTATAGAAGAGATCCACAGAAATCTGCGAGCTGCAGTAAAGAGAGCTACAGATATTTGTGTGTTGCAAAACATATAGGTCGCAGATCTATAGAAAATATTTAAATAAGGTTGGTATAGGTTGTGAAAATATTTCAGTGACACTTCTGACAGTGACAGAGTTGATTTACTGACAGTGACATGTAGTTTGCATTTGGCATTTATATTCTAGGTTGGTTGTAAGGGGCAAGGATAGGTGGTTGTAGCCACCTTTTGGTTGTAGCCGAAGAACATATGGGGTTGTAGCGTCCTTCTGGTTGGAGCCAGTGAATTTGGGAGTTTGAGCTTCCCTTATGTTGTAGCCTGAGAATATAAGGGGTTGGAGCCTCCTTCCAGTTGCAGCTAGAGAACAAATGAAGTTGGTGCTTCCAATGAATGTACTTCTTAAATACATATAAGAAAAAACATTTGGTGGTTTTCTCCAGCATTGGGTTTCCACATAAAAATATT